>JAFBJS010012330.1:99277-123336 GCA_016785265.1 Paraplagusia blochii
GGAGGGACAGTGGATACATTGGTAGAAGAATGATCCTGGAGATGGAGCTACCAGGTAGGAGACAAAGAGGAGATTGATGAATGCACTGAGGAAGGACATGGTCATAGTTGGAAATAGTTCGAGTAGAAGATTCAGAGGACAGGGGGAGATAGAAAAATGTTGACTCACTGGGTCAACCCCTGAAAAAGGACAAGCCAAAAGGAAAAGAGGAAGAGGCAATAGGCAGAAGACAGAAGGTGGAGCTGAAGGTGGAGGAGTTAAAGATGCTGAGAAGGATGGACAGGATCGTGAATGAGGTGATTAGAGGGACAACACAGACAGGAAGGTTTGGAGGAAAAGCTAGAGAAGACAGATTGAGATGGTTTGGACATGTTCAGAGGAGGGACAGTGGATACATTGGCAGAAGAATGATCCCAGAGACGGAGCTACCAGGTCGGAGACAAAGAGGAGATTGATGGATGCACTGAGGGAGGACATGGAGGTAGTTGGAGGTAGAGTTGAGGACACAGAGGACAGGGTGAGATGGAAAACGTTGACGAGCTGAAAAGGAAAGAAGAAGAAGACGAATGTCTCCTACTGTGAAATGTGCTTTTGGGACATTTTGAATATTTCTTGTTGAATACATAGTTTTTCTTTTTTTTTTCCAGGAACTAGTTTCTCTACTGGCAACATTTCTAAAAGAGTTACAAGGATATGAACGCTGATGTAGCTCTAAGACATGTTTGAAAAGGCGTAGATGTAGACAATGTCTGTGTGAACGGTCTGCCTGAGGACCAGATCAGTTTATAGAATGATGCTGATCATCAGATTATAGCAATAACTGCTGGTTGAGAAGCTCAACCTTATTTATAGAGCAATAAAAGTATTTCTGGTGTAAACACACAGTATGTGTCTGTGTTAAACAGACAGAACTGGAATGAGATGCACTGAATAAATTACATTTTTCAAAGTAAAAGAATCTCTCTCTGTGCATATATATATCCCCCAGGCTGAAGTACAGAACACAGTGTTTCCTCGTACTCTTGATATAAACATTTAATTCAACGAGGTGTTTATCTGCAGTTTGTTATGCAAAATTGTGCACAAACGGTGCTGTTTAGCATATGTGATGCTGCATCAGAATATAAAGACAAGTCAAGAAGACACGTTCAAGGCTTGGACTTAAAGTGGAATATGTGTGACTGGGAATGAGGCTGTAGCACATTGCATTTTGTTCAATACAAAAGAAGAAAAAATTATAAAAAAATCAGTTTCACACTGATTCTGTGTAATACAACACTGAACCAGAAGGAGTGTGGACCAGAGTTTTGAGAACTATAGGATTTTCCATTAAATGTGGAGAACAAATCTATAAAATATTATTTTTAATTCAACTTTCACATCAAGATGGGGGCCGCAAATGATTGCTCCACGGGCCGCAAATGGCCCACGGGCCACGAGTTTGAGACCCCTGATCTAGAGCATTTTTTCCAAAGATTTAGTTGCAAAAGCTTTTTTTGGGAGGTCGTCTAGCATCATGTTTTCTAGGAGTTTATGTTAAAATCTGTCGGTACTTTTTTTATTGTTTAAAATAAAGTTAAGTCATGACAGTTTGGGACCTTTAAAAAATGGTTTCCCGCAAGAAAATAAACTTTATTTGCCGGCTCTTAGCGTCGTCAGCGTGATGATCAGGATGATTCATAAAGTCAATAAAGTTAAACACGGTCCCTTAACTGACCTTTTGTGATTGGAAGAATCTATAAAAAGGTTAAAAACTGTAATTTAAGTGCAAGGCAGCGGAGGCAAACACACATCAACTCCACCTCTCCATCTAGGAGTGAGTGCTTGTTCTGACGCAGTAAACCGTCCCCTGTGAGTACACCAGAAGACTATTAAAGGACGAAAGGTTAACACAGTTACCCAGTGGACTTCATCTACTTCATCTCCATTCAGACGCACCACACACACACACACACACAGACACGGGTGGGCCATTACTCATGGTTGACTTCAGAGTAGACAGGTCACCATGGTGTGGACTGAGGTGACGCCGTGGAGTAAATAAAGTTCACTCTGATCATGTCGTGACCTAATGCTGAAATACAGGGGTTTGATTCTACAGTAGAGAAGAGCTGAGTATTAGGTTTGGACCCTTGGTTTACTGTAAACAACACAATCAATAGAAAAATAGATTTCTGTTTTGTCAGGGTTGGGCCGTCAGGGCCAGCAAAGCCTTCTCTGCTGGCCTAAACATATCAGAAAAACACCTTTATCCACAAATATTTTCAAACAAAATTGTTTTATATTTAAAATTATTTATTATTATTTTTATATATATGATTTATACTATTTATTGATATAAAACAAGTTTTTATATTTAAAAATTTGGATAAAAAAACGTTTTATCCAATCATATTTTAGCTAGCTAGTGTTGCCAGGTTCCACAAAGTCTGCGAGAGCCTTCAGAATTAAAAGTGAAGGCTATGCCCGCTGTAAGTTAAGGGACACAGCCCGTTCAGTTTACAGCGCTCAGACCAATCATCTGGCGAGATTGCAACATCAGAGCCTTCTAGCTGGCCCTACATAGAAGGCAACACGTATGTGTTACGTGATTGGATAAGCTCTCACGGAAGTCTGACAACGTCATCTTGTTTGATTTTTCCCCGACTGACAACAGAACTGACTGTAACGTAGACTTGATTTTCTTCGGATCAAAAATCGGAGCGAGAGTCTTAGCTACAGGGTTGGTGTGAGATCTTGTGATAACACCAGGTGGGAGCAAAAACCAGGCTCAATCCAATTAACACAAGAACTTATTTGAATACACACCTTGTCTTCTATGAATAGTTGTTCTCGTTGGAAATGCTGATCAATGTGCAAATTAGGGTCTCAAGGAAGAGTTGATACATGGCTTGTGGCGTCGTTGAAGTGTTAGTTGAAAAACCAGAACAAATGAATAAATGAAACCAAAGGAGTCTGTGCCAAAAGGCCAACAGCACAAATCACCTGTGAACGTGAAAATACATTAAATTTCATCTTAATGTTGGGGTAGTGGTTCATCGAGAAATTGATGTTTCATAATCAGAATTACTGTAAGCATGTCTTACAGAGAAAGGCTTGTCCTCACATCCTCTTCCTTTATTTTAGACGTCACTCGCTTGGACAGAACCATTGTCTCTTACAACCTTTACGAGCCATTTTCCTCGAACTCCATCTAGAACCCGTGGGTTCAAATGAGTTTCTCTCCCGGTTCAGCTGAGCTGTGACGATCGACCATACATTTAAGGAAAACAAAGTATTCAAGGAAAGGAGAAATTCCTGAGCCGCCATCGTGCCAAGAACAACCAACCTGGAGTTCCTCCGTTCAGAACCTCACTCTGTTGTTCAAATGACAGATCCAGGAACCGCCCCAGCGCTCTGAGACCACCTTTTATCCAATCTGCTCTCCTGTTTCCACCTCTTCCTCTTTGGCCCTCCACCAGAGCCACACCTTCATCCTGCATTTCCTGTAAACAGACTTTCGGGTAGCCGCTCGGACGGACTCTTCCTCCCCTGTGCTATGACCTTGCAATAACCTAAGTGTGTCTCCAACCAGGCCTGTCAGGTCGATAACACACCCTGTCCACCGCCTTCTAGGGTTTAATATTTTTCCCAAAAATGACAAACATCTAACCCTGGGAAAAAACGAGCTATTTCCCGGGAATCCCAGGATTTCATTATTATTTATTATGTGCCCTGTGTAGAGGCCAGGGGTGTCAAACCCGATGCCCGTGTGGCGGCAAGTTTTTGTTCCAACCAACCAGCAGCACACCTGACTTGAATTTCCAATCAACTGATCTGAGTCTCCAGACAGCTGATTGGTCAACTAGTTTGCACTGGATGGGTTGGAACAAAAACCTGCAGCCACACGGGCCCTAGAGGAACGAGTTTGACACCCCTGGAATAGACCTTATTTAAATATCTTTAAAATATTTGTGCCAACCTACATTGTACACGAAACTATTGCTATTTTAGGCTACAATTAGTGATGCAAAACAATAGGTTTCATCTCCACAACACCTATAAAGGCTCAGCCACCTGCGCTGTCATGGGCAACATCTGCTACATTAATATGGCAGGTTTGTTTGTAAATCGTGTTTTGCAAAACTGGCCAATCGTTATAGCCTATATAATATTTTTACACAACTCCAATTTAAAATTCCTGATTCAAAGTCCACGATTGTAGGCCAAAGCAGCTGCAAAAGAGAGAAAAAACACTCAGACTCGCCCTCGCTCGCGCTCTCCTCGAGGAAGAGGCTGAGGAAAAGATGCTATGCAAGACCCTTTGCTGACTACATTACCGTGTGAGGCAAATTGGCGGGTGCAAATTGTTTTCTTCTTGCTAGGGGGGGGCTGTAACAGAAAATAATTGAGAAGCACTGCTGTATCAAAACAAATAGACGCACGTCACTTTTTTTCACCCAAATTTTTCAGGAAATGATCGCATTTCCCGGGAATCCCCGATCCCAAGATTTAACCCTACCGCCTTCCACGAAGACTCAACCCAATGCAACAACACCCAACACTGGGTGAAGGAGCTGCTAAGCCATGTTGCTGATTATAATAACCATGAGCAGACACTGCCGGTAGACAGTCCATGGGGACGTTGAAATGCCCCAAATTTGACAGAATGCAGCACCTAATGGTTACGGAGCGCAGCAAAAATACCAAAAACGATGGGTTCTATTGTGTTTGAACCCTCATTTGTTGCTTTGGGCCTTTGTGGAAAGTGGTTCTGCTGAGGCAGCATCCTTAGCAAGAACTTAGTTTTGTGATAAAGCGGTGGAGCAGAGCCTGAAGTTAACATGCATGCACATATGCAAACAAGCACCAAGGTTACGCTCACAAGTGTAAGTTTTCTTTTTTTTTTCCACCCTTGTAAACTGCAGCAGCTTGCTAATGAACATGTCTCTTTGCTCTGCCTGAATGCCCATGCTGATGTGCACTCTGAATGCTGCTATACATTAATCACACACTCGGAAACGAGCCAAGCCTGTGGCACAGTGACTTTGTAGCGCCGCTTTAAAATGCAAAGTCTGGCCAATCCCAGAGTTCTGTTCTGTGTTCACGGCGGTGGCTGCCATTCAGTCAGTTTCCTCGCCACAAAAATACACTGTGTCGTTTCAGGACCACAACCATGGTGACTGGTTAATCTGTTCTCAATAAATCACAGAGATCTTGAGCAGTTGTCGAGCTCTAAACATAGCAGAGTGCACGATCTACTCACAAAGGCAAGACAAAAACACCTGTATTTGCTGCACATGAGTGATGGGAGGCACACACACACACACACACACCAGAGGAATGAATGAAACTGACCCATGGACACACTCCGAAGAGTCTCCCCAGGGTAAATCTGGTAGAGATCTGTCACACAGGAAACTGTACTGTGGCAACAAAACTGGTTGGAATTAATATTTTATGAATTAAAGCAACAATAAAACTGAAAAAAGACATTTTTCACGACTGCCACCCAAATCACACTTCACCAGCAACTCTTGAACCTTCCTGCAGGTGTTAGAACCCAACATCAACCCAGCAAATTCCAACGCCCAAGAGGAAGAAACCTGGAGTTTTATATTTCCAGATAAAGAATAGATTTGTTTATAATTTGTTTCCATCTTTAGTTCAGTGAAGCTCTTCTCTTTTTTTTCTTTTTTTATACAAAATCTAACTTTAGAGAAAAGCAATTGTTGTCCAGGTCCTGAGGTTTCCTCCTTTAGTCCACAGCTATGCAGATCAACCTCCAAGAATAACCTCCAAGCTCCAGGACATCACATCTTCTCAGGCTGGATGCACTCACAGCCTTTCCAGCAGAAACAGGAGTTAAACAGGATTAAACCGTTTAATCCTAACTTGGTGTGGATTACGTGGAGTTTATTCTTATTAAAACAGGGTTGATATTTCAAACATTTTCACACTGGAGTGTATGTGGCCAACATTTGCATCCCTCCATTGCAGCCTGGATTTTTATGCAGATGCGCCCCTTCTGGTAGATATTTAGCAATGCATGTTTTGCAAATAGCTATGTATAGCTACTACATCTCTTGCGTCTTTAAAACTTTATGGTGTTTTGTTGGTGTTGTTTTGATGATAAAAGACTTTTAGCTGAAAAATCAATATTCAGTTCATCTCTTTTCATAAACTGTATCGTTAAAACCCAAGGCTAGTGGGACAAATCCAACCAATCACATCAGTTAATGTGGCCAACCAACAGTGTTGGGTCTAACTTATTACTTGTAACGCTGTTACTTAACAAAACTACTCTTCTCCGTAACTAACGTAACGCGTTACTTTTCCCATTCAGTAACGCCGTTATTGTTACTGTGGTGTAAAGGGGCTCCTTACTTGTTACTATCTGTGGTCCAAATGGATGGTTTGTCCCGGCCATGAAGAGAGGACTGCGTGGGGGCGGAGCCTGTCTGCTGCCTGTCAATCATAAGTGAAAGACGGCCGTGCACACTAACTGACCCAATGTGTTGAAAAGGAGTGACGATTGGTTGACATTTAAGGCAAAGTCAATCAGAAAGAGACAGCAGCACACACCCACAAGCAAGATGATGGCAAGTGGCAAGTTGAGGTTACGATAAAGATGCCTGCCAAAATGTCTAAAAATCTATTTTGTTTTTATTGTTCCACCACATTTCATTATGATAGTTGCTACAGAACACAACACTAAACTTTTTAATGTGTTTTTAAAGATAAGTAAAGTAACTAGTTATTAGTTACTTTTGTAATTTAGTAACTAGTAATGTAACTAGTTACTTTTTCAGAGCAGTAACTAGTAAAGTAATAAGTGACTTTTTTAAAGTAACTTGCCCAACACCGGTTATCAGCGCCTGTCTATTACATATATATATATATATATATATATATATATATATATATATATATATGGCTCCTATAGGAGTTAAAAACTAACGTGGCGTTTTTCGGTCATTTAACCAAATGTGTTGAGTCTGTATTGTGGCTGTAATGGACTGGAACCCAGACACTTTAGCTCAGTTCCACCCACAGTTCTCTCTACGGCCGAGGCTTAAACAGCTGCAGATGAATAACTGTTACAGTGTCTTTCTCTCTTGAAATAAACCCCGCCTCTCTGTAAATTTCACTCTTCACATTTAATGTCCAACATGAAACAGCCCTTAGACAGACACTCCAAAGAGTGGCCCCGGCAACAGTCACCTCTCCTGAGGGAATGTGGGGTGACAGGACACATCAGGTCTTTGCATCAATGTGTGAGACCATTGACCACACAAAGAGCAGTGTCCATAACATTGCTGAGAGAAGAATCAACCCTCGAAGGAGACACTTTATGGGAAATGGAGAGGTTGCACGTGATGTGATTAAAGCGTAAATTCTATCGGGACGGAACACTGGACGGAGACCCTGCGGTAGAGTCCTGGTGAGGGAGCAACTAAAAGCCTTACGTGCAAGTGTCTCATAAATTATATGAACTGCAACTGAGCTAAATATTACACGGGCAAAAAATAAAACGGTGAAATAAGAAACAGCAGGGTTGGAGTGAATTATAGAGAAAAGACTCTGCAGGAAGTAAAAGCAAAGTAAAACCATTTTGCCCCGGATTATTTGAAGGTATTGGTCCATCTCTTTGACTACACACTGGTCATGAAACACAACTTCTTTATTAACACGAGGGGGGAAGTGTGTGTCCCACAGTGGCTGAAGCCCTAGCAGAGGACAGGGTAATTTGGAAGTGTCTGACTCTGGTGATTCCTCACTCTATCACATCGCACACACTGCTGTAAATTCTGCAGCTCCTCCAGGGTCCAATGAAAGAGGAGCACTTGGGGGAAAGCTACTTTAATAAAAGCCTTCCTGAACTTAACCATAAGTGTCAGATACAAGAGAGCAATAACTGGTCCTTTCTCCTGTACCAACTCCACTCCTCCTCCTCCTCGTCTCCATTTCACCCTCCTTCCTTCTACCCCCTCCCCTCTTTCTCACCTTTTTCCAGCTCTGATTCCTCGTATTAAAATAGCCCCCTCTATATATTTTCACTTTTAATTGCAGTCCATAATTACTTTCTCTAATGTGAATAACCCGCTGTTAGTGAGCCACCTATGGGCCGTTATCTGCTCTATCACATTAGACTCACAATAGGCAGCAGTGGAAACAAAGACCTGATCTGGAAATCTTACAAATGAAAAAAAAAAGGAAAAAAAAATTCTTTTGTTCTTATTTCCAACGCAATAGTTGACTCTTCTGGCAGTTGAGTATTTGGTTATCCCTGATTTAACATTGGACACAAAGAAAACACACAGATCTTCTAGGGCAGGGATGTCAAATTCAATTTCACCGTGAGCCAGAATTGATAGCATGAAGTCAGGGGCCAAACTCAATATTTATTGAGAAGTTACAAACCAGCATGTTTTCCCTTCTCTCCGGATATGAAATAGTGTTTCATCATATGGATACACTGAATCCTAGGGGTGTGACGATTCACTCACAATACGATCCGATTCATATCTCGATTCACAGGCTACGATCCGATTCAGGAACGATTCATAAAAATATTAAATATCAATCCAGTTTGATCTGATTCGGTTCAGTTCGATCCAAACCGATCCAAAACAATTAATTTGCACACCCCGAATATATTTATAGTGCATATTAGGGGTGTGACGATTCACTCACATAATGATCCGATTCATATCTCGATTCATACATACTGGTCGGACAACACATTTGATTTTGGGCCCCGGGCCATAGTTTGACAGCTGTGTTCTAGGGTTCGACTGGTTAAATTGACATACTAGTCCAAAAGACAAAAGACCAGATGGAAAACTTAACACATATTAAAAGTCTCAATGACTCTTTGCCACCCAAGCCACCCTGTAGAGTACTGCCTTCTACCCAAACCCTGAATCAGGTTTCGATCTTGCCCAGGAGTTCCACGCCAATGACAGAGACACCACTGGGTCAAAGAACCAGAATGATAAATCCAGTGATTAGAAAAAATACACAATCCAAGATACAGTCCAGATATAGTGAGTCTGAGCCATAGAACAGGTGGCTCTTTTCATGTACTCACATCAGCTAATCTATTGTTGACTAACTGGGCCCTGGATGACTTGGATCTTGGTTCTACTGCACATAGAGGACAATCACACAGGTCAACTACAACTGTGAAGCTAGTTCTCTGTTTCATTACGATAAGTGAGTAACGGAACAATAAGATTAGGGGTCTCAAACTCAAATAAGTTGAGGGCCACCACACACTATCATTTCGCCAAAGGGCCGCGTCAGCCTTCAGTGACAAAACAAATACAAATACAAAAGTTTACCATAGAATCTATGTAATACAACACTCAACCAGTAGGAGGGGTTTGAGAATTATAGGATTTACCATAAAATGTGGAGAACAAATCTATAAAATACTAAATTCAACTTTCACATCAAGGTGGGGGCTGCAAAATATCGTTCCACGGGCCGCAAATGGCCCACGGGCCAAAGTTTGAGACACCCGTATTAAATAAATAGATAAACCTTTATTGATTCCTTTAGGATTATCCTTGGGGAAATTAGGAAGACATTTGCATTGTCATTAAGGGCCATGGAGGATGGTGTATAACACCAGGGTTTACCTCCTGGGCAAGTTTGTTTGGTTTCCAGTGGGCTCGCCACCTGCAGGAAGATATGGTGTGGTGCATTATGATTTGGCCCTTATCCGGTAATGGATAAGCACAAGAAATGGATGGATAGCCATCGGTAAAAATGTGAGATTTTGCAGAGTTTAATGCTTGGCCCAACAGACTTGCAACCCCCCTCCCAGGGGCCATTCTCCCCATACAATAATAATTAAATTACCACTGTACCTTTCTGTGTCATTTTCCAAAGTCTGGGGTTTGCTGTCAATTCCAGGAAAGCTGTTCATATCCACATAACCATCATTTTCGTTTGATGCGACGGTGGATCGATTTGGATTCTCAAAAAACTCAGTAACCGTGTGAGATCTCGTAGGCCTGCCCGGGATCTGGATATTCTCATAGTCTGAGCTCATGGCTGGGATGTATTCATAGTCTGATGTGTCGGCACTGGGGAAGGAAATGGACCGGGGTTTGGTCGTAGGCAGTGGCATGGCAGACCGGCGTGAGCGCTCCAAAGACTCCACTCTAGAAACACCCTTGTTGTAGGATCTGGGATCGCCTTTCCTCTTCTGAATGTTGTCGTGGACAAAGGTTGGTGTCACATCTAAGGAACGCTGCTGACAGTTTCTGATATGGGGCTGAAGTTGGGGTGAGTTGCCGGTGCTTCTGCGATCGAGCTCTATAACTCTTGTTGGGCCATGGTGACTTGATTCAGACGAGGAACGTGAAGATCGGACACTCACATCGCTGAAACCTTTTGTATCTGCTTTCTTTTTGAACTTGAGCGCCAGAAATCTCTTGAAGGAAGACTTTTTTTTCTTCAAATCATCACTTGGCTCATGTTGGATCAAAAGAGATGGGGAACTCTTGGTGACAGGTCTTTTGGTGATGTATGCTAGCTCAAAGGGTGGTGGGATGTCCACAAGAGAAGTTGGCGTAGAAACACCACTGGATGATTGATGGCTACGTTGGGAGAAGCTTCCAGAGGAAGTAATGACACAAGGGAGGGAAAGTGTGTCGTCCTTCCTTCTGATCCGAATCTCATTCAAAGAATGTTTGAACTCTGAAGGTACAGTGGAGGACAGTTCTGGTCCCTCCGCAGACTGGGAGTACACCAGGAAACGTCGAGAGGTTACAGAAGGAATCAAACTGTGGACTGCAGGCTGCTGGGACTTACTGAGCAACTCACTGTTTTTTTCCAAGGCCACTGTGTAGTAGTCATGGTTCTGGTACTCCGGCCCTGTCTCTTCAGGTACAGTTTCCGGCACATAACTTGTAATTTTCCCAGAGTAAGAGCGTGAGCGTGTGACAACAGATTTCCTTTCCAGTGCAAGGAAGTTCTCCCCTTCGGAATCAAACCCTGCCTCTTCATAAATATGCTCCTCATTATCAGAGTCACTGTCTTCATAATAAGGCACAATATGGCAGTCAAGTTCCTCGATGTCTTCCTCAAAAGCCTCCGTCGTGTGGGCGAACACCACTCTGTTGGTGAGCTCCGGGGTGCGACCCAGGTCTAGATCCGCTGGCACCGTGATGTTGCACAGTCTGATCCGAGGCTGACAGCTTGCCCTCTTGCTGTGAAAAGCCTGGTCTCTTTTGGCCGTTCTCTCTCTCACACTTTTCCCTTTGATGTGTCTCTTCTCTGGCTCTTCGTCCTCGTCCTCGTCACCTATCTCTACATAATCCTCAGATGAGACACCTCCTGTTTGCTCTGCGTCATCTTCTTTAGGACAGAGGGAATCGTCAATGTCTGCGTACTCATCAGCTGACTCAACGCCTTTGTGCGGATTCGACCGATCAGTGCCATCGACAGTCGTGTCTTCTGAGAGTAGTTGTTTGCCGTCTAGATGGTCTACGTCATCCGTTGAGACATAGTAAGGCTCCTGATTGGACGCGCTGGGCTTTTGAAGTTCCGAAGAGTTGTCATCGGCGCTGTCTGTACTCCACTCTGGGTCGGCCGTCAGGGTCTTATCAACAGGGACGGCTTCGATGACAGAGTAGGGTCCAAACACGTCCTCCGTGCTGGCAGTGAATCGAAAGCAGCCAGAGTTATCTTTAGTGGCCCGCTCTGGTTGCCAGACCTCGGTGTCCCCTGAGACAGATTCAGCAGGATCACATGACTCACACGTATCACTGGCGTCGTCACCGAGGCCAATCACATCATAGGGATATTCCTCAGTTAGAGTCGGAAGCACACAAATTCCAAATGCTAATCCTTTAGGGTCTAGTTCAGTGTTAAATTCCTTGCACAGGTTTTTGTCCGGTTCAACAAGTTCATTATCACTGTCCACATCAGCCTGACTGCTGCCTGGCTGCGTTTGTCTTTGTCCTGCAATGTCTCCACTGCAGAATCTTGGAGATTGAAAACAGTTTTTACTGTAAATTTGTTGCTCGGCTAACTTCTCTTCTTCGTCAACCTCGTCTTCTGTTTCAGTCAGAAGAAGCGAAGGCGTTGATGCTGTCTCTTATACACATCTAGATGTGTATAAGAGACAGACACCACTCTGTTGGTGAGCTCCGGGGTGCGACCCAGGTCTAGATCCGCTGGCACCGTGATGTTGCACAGTCTGATCCGAGGCTGACAGCTTGCCCTCTTGCTGTGAAAAGCCTGGTCTCTTTTGGCCGTTCTCTCTCTCACACTTTTCCCTTTATCTCCTCTCTGACAAATGGTCAAGATGTGTATAAGAGACAGAAAGTGCACAGTGGTCGGTGGCACATGGAACGTTGCAGAGGATGTTATCAGCAGGAAAAACAACAGAGTCACTGGGCTTCTACAGCAGGAACAATAACATCTCCCTGTCTGGGAAGTGATACGTGAATGTTGTTCTCTTGTGGAAGGATTAGGAAAAACAACTGATCTCATTTTTAAAGCATCCACAATCATTTATTAATGATTCACACTTATCTACCCACTCGGTCGACTCTTTATTTTCAGTCAAGGTTTGCATGGAGCACAAAAGCGAAAGGTAAAATACTTTCACTGTTAATGGAGATACAAGGGAAACAAAGTCTTACTTAACGTTTCTCGTCAGAAAACATTCTTGTAGCTATTGTCCGGTCTTGATTGCTTGACTTGTGTGTCCTTTACAACAGTGTCCCCCAACCTTTTTTGCGCCACGAACCGGTTAAATGTCTCATACTATTTTCCGGGTCCGGTCGTTAAGTTGTCGCAGATAAATACCCCTTAATAATATTACACTCCAGTGTTCTGAAATATTTTCCTACCTATAAAATCTTACTACCCAAATTAACTGTGCATGGGCTCAGCAAGGGTTTCTCAAGTGCACCCAGCCAATAACTTTCTCCTACCAGAACAGTATACGAGGTTAGAATCTTGTATCAGTGACTCTCCATCATTTTGAGTTTATTGTTGTTGTCTTCACTGAGACAATATTTCCTAATCAAATATAGTTGCATTATTGATGATGGAATCCTAGCCATTCTATTGGTCAGTTCTTTTGTTGACATGGGTATGGACTAAGTGTAAGTAATATGGGCCAAAAGAAAATACTATTTCTCTGCGGCCCAGCAACAATTCACCCACGGACCGGTATTGGTCCCCGGCCCAGTGGTTGGGGACCACTGCTTTACAAGAACACAATGGCAATTCAGGAGTTAAATTATTATGGTTGATCTAAGTAGCTATCTAAGAGCAAATATCTCCAAGTATCTTTCTGGGATCATTAAAGAATGACCAATCACTTGAAGACAAACCCATGCAGACGCAACAAAACAACCTCTCAACTTCTCCGTGCTAACTTTCAATCCTTTCTTTCTCTTAAAACGTTTCTTCTGGAAATGCTAACAATTAATTTCCGACATCCCACTCACTTAACTTAATTGATTAAATTCCCTAAAACCTCTGTTTCAGATTCATAACAAAAAGGTTCCTGGTGTTGCTTTCTGTCATATTACGCTTCTAGATATTACACAGTGGACCCTTAAAATTGTCATGAAACACGCCCATACTTAACCGAGCGTGTACACCCCGCGTCTTCCTGTTATTTTGTACCTGCCTTGACGCACATCCTATCAAACTCTGTCTGCACTTTGTCTATCTCTGAGCCCTTCCCTCCCTTTTCTAGCACCGCGCGTTTAAAGTATAAATTATGAGAAATCCTTCGTTTTTTTGTAAACTTTACGTATTTTCACTGTTAGATTTCTTACGTGTTCCCTTTAAAAGTACCAGGACTTAACTGCCTTTCCCGACCCTAACACAGGATGTCCAGAGAGGAAGGACATTAACAGCATGGCCCCCTCATCACTCCTCCATGAATCTCTCCAGGAGTGTGCATTTTTGCAACACAAATGGACTTCCTTCTTGTCATTCTTTCTCTAATTCTCACCAAACACACACACACACACACACACCAGAGGAGTTCCTCAAAGAACAATAAAACTGAAAGGGAGCGAAAAAGCAGAGTCCCGTCTGACTCAACATCCAACTGCAAACAACAGGATATGAATTATGCAACGGGAATTCAATAAAAAAAGAAATGTTTACGAAACACAGGGAAGAGTCGCAGTAGGACGGTGGCTCTACCAAGAATACAGGATATGACTGAGGTGTTCTCCTGCTCCTCAAATGTCATCTGTCAAATACAACATGTTGAATAATGCATGCATATAGTTTCATATAGGGCTTCATAGGCAGGTTCTGTAGGTCAGTGTTCCTCAACCATTTTTGCGCCACAGACGGGTTAAATGTCCGGTACCTTTTCACGGATCAGTCATTTGTTGTGGCAGATCAATACCCTTTAATAAAATGAAATTTTCAGTGATGAAATATTTTCCTACCTATAAAATCTTCCTACCCAAAATCTTCCTACCCAAATTAACTGTGCATCCACAGAACAAGGATGCACAACCTATAATTTTCTGCTACCAGACCGGTATAAAAAGTTAGAATCTTGTATCAATGACTTTGCGTCATTTTGAGTTTATTGTTGTCGTCTTCACTGGGAAAATATTTCTTCTCTGCGGCCCGGCACCAACTTAACCACGGACCTGTACTGGTCCCCGGCCCAGTGGTTGGGGACCACTGCTGTAAGCAACAGAGGTTATACTCTGTAATCTGAACAGATTTTTTTTTTCTCCAGAGAACTTATACTGCTGTATGAACTAGAGTTTTTATGACCATAGAAAATAGAAATATATATTTTTTACCAATAAAATCACTAAAAAGTTGATTAAAGAATTAATTTAATCGATTATTTAACATTTACATATGTATTAGTTATAATATTATTTTAGTTTTAACAGTTTGAACGACAAAAAATCCTCACATTTGCCCTAAACATTTCACACCCATGATTATATTGCAGTAAATAAACATACAACGTGTTTTAGCCACGTTTCAATGACGAGGACTAGGGAAGAACTCATGCTGAACAACGTTTAACTCTGATTTCCTCAACGTAAAATAAAGACAAATCCATAGACAACCTGTGTCCATCGTGAGACCACATCCTCCTCATCATCCACGGGACACGACAGTTGTCCTCATCGCTGCGCGCACCGACTCCGTCCGTCCAAACGACGCGCGCTCAATTAATCCAAGGATGCGAACACATTGCAGGACAATCCGATTGAAGAGTCGGAATTGGACGAAGAAGCATCTCATCACGTGTTTGCTCGGTTGTTTGTTGGATTGGTCGAGTTCTCCAGTGGAAATCTACTTGCGGTGAAGACAGCAGCCTGAGCGCATCTCTCCGGAGCGGATGCTTCAGCAGACTGGTGCGCTGGTATCAGGAGGCGCTGCTGCTGCTGCTGCTGTAGTGTTACTGCTGCTGCTGCTGCTCCCTGCCTGCTTCCTGAGGCAGGACTGTGGGCAACAGCACTACAGCTGAAGTCACTCTCTCTTTTTTTTTTTTTCCTGTGTGTTTTTTTTACAGTGCACAATAGCCACTACTGTTGGTGCACAGGACTGAGATTAATTATGATATTTTATATTCAGGTCACAGAAATTTTTCACTATTTTTACTTTTCTATTGAAAAATACACTACATGCACATGGGTTTATACATATATTCACAATGTCTACCAAAAATATCTTGTTAGAAACTGAAAATACTAAAAAATAGAGTTTATTAACAGTGGGTACAGAAAGTATTCAGACCCCTTTAAATCATTTTTTGTTCTTCTGCAGCCATTTGCAAAAAAAATCAAAAATGTTCATTTTAGTTCTCATTAATGTACACCCAAACCAGCCACTAGGGTGCACAAGCCAGTTTTTTTTGTGCCGGTCCTGAACCTGGATAAATGGTGAGGGTTGCGCCAGGAAGGGTATCCGGCGAAAAACTTTAGCCAAATTAAAGATTTGAGAAAACAAAATGATTAAATTGTTGACTCACTGTGGCAACCCGTGAAAAAAGGGACAACCCGAAAGGAAAGAAGAAAAGAAAAGAGAGGAAAAGAAATTGCTGTGACACTCACATGCCGTCCATTTCTTCTGATCCTCCTTCAGATGGTTCTACTCCTTCATTGGAGTCCAGCTGCGTTTAATTAAACTGATTGGTCTTGATGAGGAAAGGCACACACCTGTCTATGTAAGACCTTGCAGCTCACTGTGCATGTCAGAGCAAATGAGAATCATGAGGTTGAAGGAACTGCTGAAGGTTCTGCAGCACCCAAGGTTCCCAAGAGCACAGTGGCATCCATAATCCTCAAATGGAAAAAGTTTGGGACGACCAGAACTCTTCCTCTTTCTCTGGGGTCTGGATACTTGCATGAATACATGCCCAAAGGCAATTTCCCTATCATTGGCAAGTTTGATTCCCACTAGGGCGGTTGGTTTCCAGAGGGCTGACCACCCTGTGGAAGGTATGTTGTGGTGCAATGTGATTTGGGTGGCTGTCGTGGAGACTGCTGCCCCGCAACCCGGCATCGACTTAGTAGATGATAATGAATGGATAAATGAACATGTGCAGTTGTCATCTACATAATAAAAGACATTTTCAGGGGTTGGACAATGAAACTGAGACACTGGCCAATGTAGTGTTGGATGTTTCTGAGCTGAACTGGACCAGCCTGGTGGTCAGTCTCCAGAGTTTTACTTCAAGTATTGCAATGCACACACTGATGTTCAAAAGGGGACAAAATGTTGGTGCGCGTCCTGCTGGCACATCTGTAACCAAGACTGCAAGTCTTTGTGATGTAGCAAAAGCCATGGTATCCAGGGTAATGTTAGCATACCACCAACAAGGATGAATCACATCCAACTGGAGTAACTGTGGACACCAGAGGACGCTATTAAATAGCATACAAGCTGCCCAATTCACTGCAGAATTAAATGTGAGTCTCAACTCTCCTGTTGCCACCGAAACTGTCCAATCGGGAGCACCACAGGATCAACAAATAAGGCCCAAGGTGCTATAGCTAAACCTTTGGTAACTAGCGCAATAACAAACGTAGGTTCCATGGGTAGTTCCTGCAGTGAAAATCTTGGGCTATGGCTAATTTTCTTCATCTGGAAGAGTTACGATGTGGAGGAGCCAAGACGGCGTATACCACCCCAACTGTTGCATGCCCATAGTGAACCGTTGTAGTGGATCATTCATGGTTCTGGCTACAATATCATGCCATTCCCTTGGCACAATACCAGTGTTCGATGGTCTTGTCCCAACCACCTACCTGCTCCCAATGGTTCCAACATTGAATCTTAAAGCGCGCTGTTGGGTATCAGGAAGGGACAGCATCTCCATCCCCATTTAACCCATCGCCAAAGTGAATTGTGGGTAGTTCTAAGCGCCCAGGGAGCAGTGAGTGGGGACAGTGCCATGCACCTCAAATGTTAGCTTGGTAGTAGGTAGATTCATCCTGGAACCCTCCTTAACCACAAGGCCTCTAAGCCACTGTATCAGGATGATAATACACCAACATACAGAGCTATTATTAAGCCACTCAGGGGTGATTTGGAGGAGTGAGTCAGAAAACTTTTTCGTCCACCAGGATCACGTAATGACCACTATTCCGCAAGAACAATGACTCAAAATCCCTCTGGTCACTGGGAAGGACTCGTATCTCTCCCAAGATGAACTGATCCTTCATGATACTAAGGAATTATTTCAGTTTTGTTGCACTATCCCTGTGTCTCCACGACTGCCACCCAAATCACACTGCTCCGCAATGTGAGTCTTCCTGAGGATGGTGAGCCCACTGGAAAATATGTGGGTGGGGACGGTGCTGTGCTCAGAGCAACTCAGTGGCAACCTATCAGCTGATGGATTGGAACCTGAAACCTTGCCAACCCAAGTCGGCTAGTATTGTGCTGTTAAATTATTAGCATGTATTAAATTCCCACTATTTAATCATATTGATGCAAAGATTTTCATTAAGCGAGAGCCAGAAGTCTGGAGCAGAGCTGTGGCCTGGTTTACATAGAATAGATGTTTTTTAACTGAAAGGTTCCCACACAGAAACCAAGGAGAACTTTGCCACGGTGTTTCCCTCAACATGTTTTGCTCACGGAATGTTTCCTGCAAGCATAGAGCCGCAAATTGAAAAGATCGCAAAAGTAGAGTTTCCGAAAACAGTCTCAAAACAGTGGACACTGTAGCTTTTTCGGCGCTGGCTGAGCTTCCTGGCATAATATCTGTTGGATGAGTGCATGAATGCAAGCCTTTAAAACCCCTTTCTGCATAACAGGAAGCTGCTCTCCCTGCTTCCTGCACAACAGGCAACACTTCCTTAGCAACAGATGGGAATAGCTGCAACGTTAACCCTTTCACCCTAATGAAGGGACGCTAGGCAAAATCTCTGTCATTTAAGGAAAGAAGTTGCTGAAATAAATTGCGTTATGTAAGAGGAAAAGCAAAGGTTAGGTTATTATTTTTTTAAAGGCTCCATTTTTACAACGACCTAGGATTTATTTCCTTAATAAATGATTTATAAAATGTTTATTTTCTTCTTTTCCTTTCAGCTTGTCAGCGAGTCAACATTTTCCATCTCCCCCTATCCTCTGTGTCCTCAACTCTAACTCCAACTACCTCGATGTCCTCACTCACTGCATCCATCAATCTCCTCTTTGTCTCCTACCTGGTTCCTCCATCTCTAGGATCATTCTTCTACCAATGTATCCACTGTCCCTCCTCTGAACATGTCCAAACCATCTCAATCTGTCTTCTCTAGCTTTTTCTCCAAACCTTCCTGTCTGTGTTGTCCCTCTAATCACCTAATTCCTGACCCTGTCCATACCAGTCAGGATAACGATAATAAAAATTAAAAGTATAATTTGGACAAGTCTTGCAGGCCGGATTATAACGCCAAACGTACCGCATCCGGCCCCCGGGCCTTAGTTTGCACACATCTGCTGTAGATTAACTGTTTGGCAATCTCTAAAAACAAGGCACAATCAGATGTTATTTTTTTATACTTTAAATAAGATGCAACCAGAGAGCCGCACTATACAGAGCTAATGAGGGGGAAAACATAAAAGATCTCCTGAGTCCTTTACAGGTCTCTAACTGGACTTCAAGGATGGAGACACCTTCAGCGTCACACTGGGAGACTAAGATCTGTGCCCACCCCTGGTCTCTGATTTGGCAGTTTCCCCGCAGTGCGATGGGAACATCTCAACTTTCTTCACCCTTTCTTCTCCCCTCCTCCTCACACGAAGGTCAAACAAGCTCTGGGATTTATTTGCACGGGAGATGGAGTAGATGTAGTAACACACAGGATCGGGCCGACAGTAAAAGTATTAGCTCTGCTCCGTTGCTCTGAGGCTCCGGTTCTGGCACTGCTGCATGCAGCGACACACTGACCCATCCATACATTACACACACACACATAGAAAAAAACCCTCCTCTTTTTCCAGATGGTTTAGTGCAGGAGGGATTAGACTGTGCTGCAGGTGCGAAGCTGCAAGGTTTCACAGCGTTAATTTCATTATCACCTTGTGCTATTTTTGCACCACTACATTTCGGGGTCTTCTCATTAAAATCCAAGACGTTTCCAGTGCAGGGAATGTGGTATTAATTATGAAATAATCACCCAGACTGCGTTTGCTGCAGTAATTAAGCAGTTTATTTGTATAAATGGGAATCGGAGAAATGTTTTTCGCAGCGTTCTCCGGTGCCGACAAAACAATTTAATCACCCGTGACTCAGTAGTTTTATGTCCATTTGTCACATTCTGATAATAGTTATGGAGTCTTGAGGACAAAGACAGTTTGAAAGTGTCAGGAGAAGCATATTTATAGCTGCTATTAAAGTCTTTTGTTTTAAATCAATGTTGGGATTAATGCGTTACTTGTTACAAAACCACTTTCATCAGTAACTAATAACGTAACTAGTTACTTTCCCCATTCAGTAACACAGTTATTGTTACTGTGGTGATAAGGGGTCCGTTACTCGTTGCTATCTGTGGTACAAATGGACGTTTTCTCCCGGCCGGTTGACATAGGTTAACATTTCAGGCTAAGCCAATCAAAAAGAGATCTGGGCGGGTCTTCTTGCCTTATAGGGAAATAAACACACACACACATGCAATACAGTAGCACACACCCACAAGCAAGACGACGGCAAGTGGCAAGTTGAGGTTACCATAAAGATCTAAACATCTACTTTGTTTTTAATTATAACATTTCATTATGATAGTTGCTACAGAACACAACACAACTTTTTAATGTGTTTTTAAAGCAAAGTAAAGTAACTAGTTATTAGTTACTTTTATAATTAAGTAACTAGTAACGTAACTAGTTACTTTTTCAAAGCAGTAACTAATAAAGTAAAAGTTTTTAAAGTAACTTGTCCAACACTGTTTTTAAGCGAGACCTGCTCCACCTCGTCACGTTGGCACTGCCGCTCTGCCCCCCGGTGGTTCACATTCACCAAATGTTTTGTGTTTTGCTTTAATTCCTGCAAAAATATGTTTTGCAGAAGTTGCTCCATGTAAACAGCAGCTATGGAGCGTATTGTGTCATGTGATTCCTGAAGCGAATGCCTCCAGGAGTGACTGCACGTCCAGATGTGGCGCATACGGTCAAAACATGTTTATTTTGGACAGAGGACAAAGGCCGCAGGAGCTGCACTTTGTCAGTCCACCTGGAACATGACTGGACGGGACCAAAATAGGGGGACGGAGGTATCGGAAAAAAAACATGCCGTAGTACGAGCAGAGGGAAACAAAGTGGTTTCACGTCCAAACAGGAAGAGAATCAGGGAAAGGGGTCAGCGGCGTGTTTCCAGAGCCTGGTCCGAGACTGTCCATAACACCTGGTCTGGGAGAGAACATCAAGATCGTCTTTATGGACTGTGGTCCATGTGTATCTGAGACCAGGTGTGACTTGACACTATTACTTAGCTGGTTATAACCTAGATTATCTTTTAAACCAGAAGTCCATTTCAGAGGAAGTCAAACAGACGTGTGAAGAAATAGATAAGATAGAATCTAACGCAGAACTTTTCACACGACAATGCTATTAGACATTTTTTCTATATAAAAAGTGTCTGTGAGCAGGAATAAAATATAATTTCTGAGAAATAGAGAATCTGGTCAGCGCAAGGTGAGTCTCCAAAATACACACTCATGTGCGCGCAATTCAACAAATTAAAAGCCCAATTTGAATGCGCGTACGACAATTCACAAACGTAGTTTGAGGTATTCACGAACATATTTTGAAGAATTCACCAAATGTATTTTGATGTGTGTGTCATTGTTTGTGTATTTATTGTTAAAACACATTTGTTAATTCCGAACACATTCCGGGTCCGTACTTGTGCATTTATTTTGAAAGTACATTTGCGAATTCCTCAAAATATGTTTGTGGATCTGTGCTTGCTCGTGTGTGTTCTTATTGAGACTATTCTGGCTCCATATGAAATGTTTTGTAAATTTATGTTATATAAATAAAGATTACGGTGAAAAAGAAGTCGCTAGTGAGATACGATCATCAGAATAAAACGTTGTTCTATCAAGTAATCAATTAAAAGGAGAAAACGTTAAGTTAAGTTAAGTTAATTTCTAATATCTGTTGTTGATTTCCTGAAAATTAACCCTTAAAGTCTGTATAGTATACCAGTGTGTGTGTGTGTGTGTGTGTGTGTGAGATAGAGATACTCCAATCAGCCAGAGGTCGTCGCCTCTTTCAAGTAACCCAAACACCTTTGTAATTAGTGAAGCTTTTGGCTGATGTCATGGATTGAGATCTTTATTGTCAATATATATTGATCCACCACGGTGGGGACAATGAGGAGCTGAAGCTCCTCTGAGATCCTCCTCCTCTGTGAGTGCGTCCAGAGCTGAAACCACCTCATAATCACGTTCACAGATTTTCTTATTAAAACGTCAGAAAAGATGATGAATATAAAGATTATTATTGTATTTCCTGTTGAATCACAGCAACATACAGTACGTTTTATTGAACATAAAGCTCGTCGACCGCCGCCCCCGCGACACAGAGGACTCTTTTGTCGTAAAGCACAGCTTTGTGTGACCTAAGTGAAAAAAAAAATGCTGTCAGCAGCATGTGTGCTCCCCTCCAGACAACATAAAGCTGGGTCTCCCCAGTCATACACACACACACACACACACACGTTAGAGGTGGACGACGTCAGCATTTTATCAAAAAGCAGCAACATAGGCTTTTAATTCCCCACGGGATCCACAGCAAATCAATCTGAACACTCAGTATTATATTGAGTATTTAGAAAAAAATTCTACTCTGTGCTGACATTTTACACTGTCATCACTATGGGTTTCTACCTCCGTTATGATGACGCCACGGTCGACATTTAGGGCAGGGGCCTCAAACTGGGGCCACTGGCCCCGAAAAAGTAGATATTAATGTTCAACAAAAATTACAAGTCTGTTTCCCACAGGTTATGTGTAACACAACACTGCAGGTGAGTAACAAAAAAATGAAAACTTCAGAAAATGAAGGAGGAGTCTGCGAATCAGGGTTTTGAGAACTTTCTGGGCACAGAACGTTATATTTTAGTACAAAAACCAGTTAAAATCTGTCTTGGTCTGATGTTTAGATCATTACGACAAATTTGTTTTACTGATGTACCTGCATCATCAGGGCAACATCAACCAGGCAATGGATCAACTCTGGTCTCTTGGTGCAACCATGGGAGGCCTCCATCGTCAGACTCACAGAGTTCATCCAACATGACCATTTTGCAGCATTGCTGACTTGCAGTGAAACTCCTCTATAAACCTTCTGGGTCGTGCTATCATTAAACATTTATATAACAGGGTCGGGGGCCCCGAAATCTCGTCCCACGGGCAAGAAATGGCCCACGGGCCGCAGGTTTAGGGACTTAATACTGAAGACTTTACCGTATAGGAATACCATGTTATCACAGAACATTTGTTTGGTACTATAGATGGATGGATGGGTGGGTGGGTGGATGGATGGATGGATAGATAGATAGATAGATAGATAGATAGATAGATAGATAGATAGATAGATAGATAGATAGATAGATAGATAGATAGATAGACAAACATGTGGCTGAACAATGGTCCTAAGAGTGCATACACTCCGGCCAGGGCACCAGGTGACATGAGTTAGACTGATTACAGAGACACAGGTGCATGTGAAGTCACTAAGCCACTAACCAGACCAAGCAGGAAACACATAGTCCAGACTACAAGGTTTTGTCGTCAGCAACTGGACTTCTTTGAGCTGAAAGACGTTTCATTCCAAGAAGAAGTTCAGTTGCTGACAACTAAACCCTTTGGATGAATGAGAATCTTCACAGACCATAATCCTTGACTAATATTGACAAATGAAGACGAGAAAATATATCAAATTATGATATATCTATAAGGAGATGGATGGATCTAAATATATCATGTAAGGTAAGGAAGTTTGTCTTATTTTTCCTTAATCCATTCTGCACAGTTGATGGTGACAGTATCCCAGTTTCTTTATCTCCTTTTGGCTTGATATTTAGTGGTTGCCACAGCGAGTCAACATGTCCAATCTCCTCCTGTCCTCTGTATCTTCTACTCTAACTCCAACTACCTCCATGTCCTCCCTCACTGCATCCATCAAACTCCTCTTTGTCTCCTACCTGGTAGCTTCATCTCTAGGATCATTCTTCTACCAATGTATCCACTTTCCCTCCTCTGAACATGTCCAAACCATCTCAATCTGTCTTCTCTAGCTTTTTCTCCAAGCCTTCCTGTCTGTGTTGTCCCTCTAATCACCTCATTCCTGATCCTGTCCATCCTTGTCTCTCCTAGAGAAGAGAATCTCAGCATCTTTAACTCCTCCAGCTCCAGCTCTGTCTCCTGTCTTCTACTTATTCCTAGTGTCTCTAATCAAGAGGCGGGCAAACTTTTTGATTCATTGTTCCCAGATCTGGACAGGGGGACCGAGCTGAGAGCAGAAAGATGGAGCGTTGCGTTGAAAACTCACATATAAAAACTAAAATTCTACATTTCTGATGCCAACTACTGGGGAACTCTGTCTCTTATACA
>JAFBJS010012330.1:123518-145812 GCA_016785265.1 Paraplagusia blochii
CCTCCACCTCCAGCTCTGTCTCCTGTCTTCTACTTATTCCTAGTGTCTCTAATCAAGAGGCGGGCAAACTTTTTGACTCATTGTTCCCAGATCTGGACAGGGGGACCGAGCTGAGAGCAGAAAGATGGAGCGTTGCGTTGAAAACTCACATATAAAAACTAAAATTCTACATTTCTGATGCCAACTACTGGGGAACTACAAGCATTGCAGGGAAAAGGCAGAAATATAATGATAATACACATAAATCCTTTCATTTGGACAAGGTTGGCAGGCCGCGTTAGGGAGCTTAACGGGCCGCATCTGGCCCCTGGCCCTTAGTTTGATCATGCCTGCTCTAATCCATCCATTATGACTGGTCTCACCACCATCCTTTAAACCTTCCCCTTGGAGAAAAAGCTAGAGAAGACAGATTAAGATGGTTTGGAGATGTTCAGAGCAGGGACAGTGGATACCTTGGTAGAAGAATGATCCTAGAGATGGAGCTACCAGGTAGGAGACAAAGAGGAGATTGATGGATGCAGTGAGGGAGGACATGGAGGTAGTTGGAGTCAGAGTAGAAGATCCAGAGGACAGGGGGAGATGGAAATTGTTGACTTGCTGTGGCAACCCCTGGAAAAAAAAGGGACAAGCCGAAAGAAGAAGAATTATTCAATTATTAATTCATTTATCTTTCTTCTGTTTCCTGCTTCATGGAAGGCATCTTTAACTCCTCCACCTCCAGCTCTGTCTCCTGTCTTCCGTCTATTCCTAGTGTCTCTAATCCATCCATCATGGCTGGTCTCACCACCATCCTGTAAACCTTTCCCTTCACCTCAGCTGACTCTCTCCTATCACAGATCCTGACTTTTCTCCAACTCTTCCATCTGACTCTGTCTCCTAGTACATAATGTAAAAACCTTCTAAAAATCAGACTTTTCTGTCGTCACTTTACTCAGGATCTCATGTCATTGTCTCTGTTTGCCTTGGGTCTCGCCTTAAAAGATAAGGTATATTGTTTCACTGCAGTTAAAGCCCTGGTAAAAACACAATAGCTGTCTCACCACTCACTGGTAATTAGTCTAGAGAGTAGGTCAGAGCCTGATAACGGATGAATTTGTTATTCTGTCTCTCCTCTTCTCTGGGCTCCACTGTAAAACTGTGATTTACTGGTTGGAAATAAAATTCTCAGGGAGCCATGTTATAAAAAAAAAAAAAGCATTCATGCCCTTTCCAAATAAAGCACAATGGCTCCGTCCAAAGCATTCTACGCAGCTTTGGGTGTGACAGATTAATGAGTGCTGTGGAGGCTCGTCATTGTGAGAGACTGCTGTGTGGGTTTGGTCTCTGTGTCTCTGCCTATATTTGTTTTTAGTCCATTATACTCTTCTTTTTTTTTTTTTTTGTCTTAGTTTATCATTTTTATAGCCTCAAACGCTCATATCCCAGGTGGCGTTATAACAAACACTCTCTGTGTGCGATATCCTCGCAGCGTATTAAAGCTGATTATGTACTGTATATGCACCACATGCATATGACTGGACATAAATGGACGTAAATGTGTCCGGGAGACATTCTGGTTATGTGCAATATCATCAGGAATGCATCGAGCGTGAATTAACTCAGGGCAGCTGTGGCCTAGCGGTTAAGGAAGCAGCATTAGGTCTGAGAGGGTTAGGGTTTGAATCCACCCACTGCCAGGTTGGTGCTGAGATGCCGTGAGCATAGAACCCTCCAAACCCACATAAGGGGGCTCACAGCCCACAGGAAGGATCAGCGTATGGTGCAGTGAGATTTGGGTGGCAGTCGTGGAGACCCTGGTGGAAAAGTTGGACAAAGAGAAGCTGAGGTGAAGGGAAAGGTTTACAGGACAGTGGAGAGACCAGCCATGATGGATGGATTAGAGACACTAGGAATAGACAGAAGACAGGAGACAGAGCTGGAGGTGGAGGAGTTAAAGATGCCTTCCATGAAGCAGGAAACAGAAGAAAGGTTCATGAGGGGCTGATATGGTGCAGTGTGATTTGGGTGGCAGTCGTGGAGACTGGCGTCCCTGCAGTAAGCGGATAAAGATGAATGAATTAATAATTGAATTAATCTTTGTCTTTCAGCTTGTCCCTTTTTTCAGGGGTTGCCACAGGAAGTCAACAGTTTCCATCTCCCCCTGTCCTCTGTGTCCTCAACTCTAACTCCAACTACCTCCATGTCCTCCCTCGCTGCATCCATCAAACTCCTCTTTGTCTCTTACCTGGTAGCTCCATCTCCAGGATCATTCTTCTACCACTGTCCCTCCTCTGAACATGTCCAAACAATCTCAATCTGTCTTCTCTGGCTTTTTCTCCAAACCTTCCTGTCTGTGTTGTCCCTCTCTGTCCATCCTTGTCTCTCCTAAAAAGAATCTCAGCATCTTTAACTTCTCCACCTCCAGCTCTGTCTCCTGTCTTCTACCTTTTCCTAGTGTCTCTAATCCATCCATCATGGCTGGTCTCACAACATAATTACGGTAATAACATAATTGAATGAATGAAATGATTGTGCCTTGATTTTAAGCTATTTTTCATTTGTGTTATCAATAATGTTGATGTTTGACTGATGTTTTTTGTCCGTTTACAGTCATTATTTATTTATGTCATATTTCCATTAAAAACCCGTGTGAATTTGTCTTTTTTTTTTTGCCAACACATCAGCTTCTTTTCTAACTGTGACCCAAACAAAAGAAAAACACAACTTATTTTCTTTATCAGCAGCGGCGATAAATCAAACTTATGATTTATGAGTATTAGTCACTCTGAGGAACAACAACAGCAGCAGCAGCAGCAGTGTGTGCATAAATTGTAAACCCTACAGGAACAATGATCCACATGTACACAAATCACCAGGAGGAAAACATATCTGAGGGGCTTTCCAGCGTCTTCTGACAATGCATCTTTCATCAAACTGACCTCGCATGCAGATATGAGTGAGCAGTGTTTGAAGGTGTGTGTGTGTGTGTGTGTGTTTGTGTGTGAGTGTGTGTGTGTTTACACACACCCTGCCTGCTTTTCATTTGTTCAGATAGCTGCGGTGGAAAACACAGATGGTTGTTGCTTTTGCTTCTTCCACTGAACCCGTGTGTGACCTTTTACACAAAGATAACAGGGCGGCCTGTTACTTACACACACACACACACACACACAGCTCAGACAGTGGACTTCCTCTTTGCAGAAATGTCTGTTAGAACACTATGGACAGTGGATGTCACCGTCTTCCTTTTTGTCCCTGCGGAGCTTTTGTTTTGGAATAATTAAGTCCGTTCTTTCTAGACTGATTCCTGTCAGACAGGAAATGAGAAATTTACATTGAAGTAAACGTACAATTGCAGATATTTATGTTTCTCTCTCTTTCGATCGGGTGGATATTTCATTTTCTCTTTAATTTTTCCTCAGCGTCAAGTCTTCTTCCTGGGATTCATCTCCTTTTCTTCTTCTTCTCCTGATAACTCTATCTAGCAGCTGATGGATTCTAACCTAAAGCCTTGTGGACCCAAGTCCGCTTCCTGAACCGTTCAGCCACCGCTGCTGCATCATTTTTATTGACACGGCCAACATTTAATTAACTGAAATAAAAAATGTGAAATAAACTATACTAGCAACTATAGTGGCTGCCAGTTGCCAGTGAGCATGGCATTATCTTGACCCACATAACTTCCAGTGGGCTCACCACCCAGTGAGAGGCTCACAGTATGGTGCGGGGTGATTTGGGTGGCAGTCGTAGAGACTGCTGCCCCTAAAACCCAGTAAATAAACGATAACAATGTTAATTAGAAAGTTTCTAACCAATGGTATTGGTCAAGAAATGCTTTTTGATGTTGTCTCAATACTCAATTTCTGACATATATCATATATATAATATATATATTGGGGTGTGACGATTCACTCACATAACGATCCGATTCATATCTCAATTCACAGGCTACAATCCGATTCAGGAACGATTCATAAAAATGATTAAACTATCAATCCAGTTCGATCCGATTCGGTTCAGTTTGATCCAAACCGATCCATAACGATTAATTTGCACACCCCTAATATATATATATATATAATTTATTTATCTGTACAAAAGTTTCTGGCCTTGACATTCTGTAAATAATCCCCCCATTAGCAAAATAGATTCAATAATCGGGCTGAAATGCTGCCATCTAGTGACTTTATTTTCATATACATCTGTTTATTGACAGGCATTGCGTTATCGGAATTACATGATCGAAGGAAAAAAATCATATGGTATCTTACCAATTTCGCAAAAAATACGATAATATCAGCTGATATAACCAGCTAACCAATAAAGCTTATAGTTTTGTGGACATTTTTGACTCTTGGACATGTCTGTTTTCTCTGTTAACGTCCTGCATCATCTTGATATCGTAAGTCAAAGTGACCTTTTCTTTGATCTTTGTCATATTTATTAACACAGTTTGACCATTAATTTCATCACTAACTGCCAAAATCTATGGTTCTATTCTTTCTTTTTCCCTTATCTCTATATTTCATGATTGTACACGGGTGTCCTGTGTCTCGGGTCAGATGTTTGTGCTGCCGTGGGCAGTTGGGCGGGGGCCTTTGGTGTGCACATTCAGCCTCAGGGAAGTGGACACCCTGGAGGGGACGGGGGACTGGTTTTCACCCAGCATCAGCAAAAAAAATCAGGGGTCAATTTTTACTCATCACATTTGCAAAATCACCAAAGTGTGGAATATGCTTAATTGTGTACATCTGATCGTGCAATTTGTCAGGACAACAGCGTCCAGGTCTCATGGAGCTGTGCAGCAGTCTGGCGCAGTGATTAAAATGGTGATTATAAAACAACGTCCTGCCGAGCAGTGTCTGTGCTTCCTCATCTGTTTCACAGCAGAAACATCTCCAGGGTGAAGACGGCGACGACGTCCAAACCTGGCGATGACATTTACGTAAGTGATAGATAGTGTAAAAAGGGCAGGAGTCGACATTAATGGTGTTTTTGACTCGTTCAAAGTCAGAAAAAGTGTAAGGATATTAATTACTTTTGAATAAAAATATTGTTTTTATGTCAGGGACAGGTCATTACCTGCTGGACAATTTATGTCCCCCTCTGAGCAACAGCACTCAGGTTTCTCCCGGCAGGACGGCATCAGGTGATGTTGAAAATGTTGAGAATTGCAGCAATGAATCTACATTTTGACAACATTTCTGCTCCAGTCCTTTGTATATTTCAAAGATTTATTTCCTGGTTGTAGCAGTAGTTCATATCCACACTCTGACACTTTTCCTTTTTGATTTTTCTATTATTTCAATATTGGCAATGGGTGGAGTTGAAGTAAATTGATTTAGTTGACATTTAAATGCACAATGGATCTTATATCTTCTGAATCATCGGTCTACAAAACCGCAGCAGTGGTTGACATTTTGTTGCTCTCAGGAACTGGGGCAGTTTTGGTCTTTATGTGAGAAGGCCGGTCTTCGAACCTATATGTTGCTGCTTTTGTGCTATTTGACTTAAAATAAATGATTTTGAGGATTCAAACCTGGAACCCTGCAGACACCAGTCCAGTTCCTGAACCCAATAATCCAACACTGCTCCAATTTATTTGGCCTTTTCTACATCATCCATTATTAACAGGCACTGGTGGCTCAGTGGTTAAAGAAGCGGGCTTGTGTCTTAAGTTTGTTTGAGGTTCAAGTCCACCAGTTATCAGGTTACTGTTGAGGTCCACTGAGCATAGCAATGTCCCCACACACAGTTCCCTGGCGCTCAAAGCTGGCTACTGGCCACTGACTTTTCTGGGTTTGGGTTTTTCACTATGTCTATCTCTATCACAATGACAAAGAGTTTGCTCCCCCTGCAGGATTTGCAGGGAAAAGGCAGAAGTATGATGGTAATATTAACTATTAACCTAATTTGGACAATTTTGGCAGGACAGTCCGGTTCCTTAACCAGTAGGCCACCAGTGCCCCTGTTAATTTAGCTTTTTGTACACCATCTATTGCTAACGGAGGCTCAGTGGTTAAAGAAGCAGGCTTGGGTTTGAGGTTCAAGTCCACCAGTTGCCATGTTACCACTGAGCATGGCACCGACCCTGTTCACTGCTCAAAGTTGCCCACTGTTCACTCCATTTTCCATTTTCGCTGTGTGCTGGTGGGGCTATCACATTGACAAAGAGTTGGAAAATTTTGGCGGGCCATAATAAAAAGCCAAATGGGCCACATACGGCCCCTGGGCCATAGTTTGTCCAAGCCTGTTCTTGGTTAAAGGTTAGATTTGATCAAAGAAAACCCACATACAGTTCATTCCCCTGCCATCAGTTAGAGTTTACACTACGGCCCATTCAATAACACCGTTCATTGGTAACACCTGCTTCAGGTGACGGGTGTCAACGTTGACATAGTGTCAATCAGACGCTACCGTCGCTGTCGACCTGCTCTGTGCGTCTCCATGGAAACCTAGAGGACAAAAGGGTCAGTTGGAAATACAATGCACTGGGATCGATCTTAACGCCATCGCACACACATTGGCAGGATGATATTGCCTGCCTTGTCATTATTTGCCGTGGAGGAAATCCCTCTTGCTTCTCCGTCCCAAGGGACTCAATGATTCCTCTCTTTCTCACCTCTCATTGACCCGGCGGCCATTGTCTCTAAATGCCCACGCCTGTTTCCTCAGTCCGGGTCTTGACTTGGATGTGTGGTATTGGTTTATAAATTCAGCACCAGTGCAATAACTGGGATTTAAATGTCAGATGATGGAGCCACTTTGGGCTTAAGTAGGTCATAAAAGTAATGCATGGAGGATGGAGAAAGTGGTTTTTTTTTTTAAGTGTCACACGTTTGTGTGTGTGGGTATAGATAGATAGAAAAAAATGAAAGAAAAATATTTTATGTGTGTGATTTCTTCTCTAATGCGGTTAAGAATAACCTGAGGCTGGAAGCAGATGAGGTCACTGCCAGACCAGCAGACCAAATAATTTGTGACACTCATTTTTTTTTTTTTTTGTCATCTTTTATTTAATTAAGTTTTTATTTTTCCCCTCTGCAGAGGCGCTAAACTGGACCAGCAGTAACAAGATGTTGATTAAAAAATAAATGTCACCAGACGCCACAGAGATGACTTAACAAAAAGAGTGGTTAGCAGGGGTGTGACGATTCACTCACATAACGATCCGATTCATATCTCGATTCACAGGCTACGATCCGATTCAGGAACGATTCATAAAAAATATTAAATGATCGATCCGGTTCAATCCGATTCAGTTCTATCCAAAACGATTAATTTGCACACCCCTAATATATATACATATATATAGTGTATATTACGGGTGTGACGATTCACTCACATAACGATCCGATTCAGGAACGATTCCTAAAAAATATAATATGATCGATCCAGTTTGATCCGATTCAGTTCTATCCAAAACCATAATTTGCACACCCCTAATATATATACATATATATATATGTATATATATATATATATATAGTGTAAATTAGGGGTGTGACGATTCACTCACATAACGATCCAATTCATATCTCGATTTACAGGCTACGATCCGATTCAGGAACGATTCCTAAAAAATATTAAACGGTCGATCCAATTCGATCCGATTCGGTTAAGTTTGATCCAAAACGAATAATTTGCACACCCTAGTGGTGAGATATTAATTTGTTAATAAGTAGATAAAAACAACACCTGCTTACGTTTCTTAATGTCCGTCTTTAAATTTGCTTAGAAAAACAGGGAAAATATTTTGCGATGGCAAAAATGGTCCGTGGTGGTGAAGAAGCCAAAAGTCGAAGCTCTCAATTTAACGGTCAATCTACGTTCCTACTCTCACCTATGGTCATGAACTTTGGGTCATGGCCGAGAGAATGCGATCCTGGATACAAGCGGCGGAAATTAGCTTTCTCCGCAGGGTGGTAGGGCGCTCCCTTAGAGACAAGGTGAGGAGCTCTGTCACCCGGGAGGAGCACCCGCTAGGAGTCAGTTGAGGTGGCTTGGGCATTTCCCCCTGGACGCCTCTCATGGGAGGTGTTTGGGTCACGTCCCACTGGGAGGAGACACAGAGGAAGACCCAGGACACGCTGGAACGGCTATGATGTCCGGCTGTTCTGGGAACGCCTCGGGATCCTCCCAGATGAGCTGGAGGAAGTGTCTAGGTGAGAGGGAAGTCTGGGTTTCCCTCCTCCGAATGCTGCCCCCTGCGACCCAGCTTCAGATAAGCTGATGAAGATGAATGGATGGCAAAAATGGCAACATTTTTTTGGGTTTTTTTCCCTGAACAACTAAGCTCTGAAATCAATTTTACAACTGAGATCGTTTGTGCGGCCAAATCTGTAAAAGAAATTTAAAAAAAATTCTCCTCCTACTGTAGCAGCCCGGTTTCCCCCACAGTGAGGAGAAAAATCTGTACCTTCGAGCTGAATGCACATTTTATGAGCTCTATTACAAACTTTGTGCTAACACACACATAAACAGGCCATAAAAAGGGAGATAATCATCCTTGGGGCGAACCTCACTATTGGATTTCTGTTCTCCTCTGAATGGACACGTGCTTATTGTGCTAAACCCACCCTGGTCAGCACCACCTTTCAGCATTTCCCCACATCTTTTCTTGCCTCTGGGAGATAAGCGTGGACATTCGCGGGGGAGGGGTGGCCTATATTTATCCACATCTGCACTTTTTATTACTCCTGCAAGGTGAGGCCAAAGGCTGAGGTCTCACCAGCCTACAGGTTGTACGAGTGAGATGTAATATGCTACAAAGTGGCTTTCATCACACTGGCAGACAGCGGGTGGGTTGGGCGGTGACAGGTGGGGAAATGAGGCTTTGGGTGGTCACTGAAATGGAACAGGAGATGTTTCAGCCAGATAGATAACAGCAGGTCGACAGCAGAGTCACTGAGTTCCCCACGGAGACTGTCCACGGAGCAAAATGTGAATTATAAGAAGGACGAACGAACGCTGCAGTCAAAACTGTTTGAGTTAAAAAAAAAAAAAAAAAAATCTTATTCTTCTTCTTTTCCTTTAAACTTGTCCTTTTTTTCTGGGGTTGCCACAATGTGTCAACAATGTCCATCTCACTCTGTCCTCTGAATCATCTACTCAGACTCCTCCATGTCCTCACTAAATCCATCAATCTCCTCTTTGTCTCCTACCTGGTAGCTCCATCTCTAGGATCATTCTTCTACCAATGTATCCACTGTCCCTCCTCTGAACATGTCCAAATCAAGTCAATCTAAAGAGATGGTTTGGACATCTAAATAGGGACTTTTAAGAAGAATCTCAGCATCTTTAACTCCTCCATCTCCAGCGTTGCCTCCTGTCTTCTGCCTATTGGTAGTGTCTCTAATCCATACTTCTTCTCCTTTTGTCTCGTCCATTATTTCGGGGTTGCCATAACGAGTCAACGTTTTCCATCTCCCCCTGTCCTCTGTATCTTCTACCTTGACTCCAACTACCTCCATGTCCTCCCTCACTGCATCCATCAACCTCCTATTTGTCTTCTACCTGGTAGCTCCATCTCTAGGATCATTCTTCTACCAATATATCCACTGTCCCTCCTCTGAACATGTCCAAACCATCTCAATCTGTCTTCTCCAGCATTTTCTCGGACCTTCCTGTCTGTGTTGTCCCTCTAATCACCTCATTCCTGATCCTGTCCATCCTTGTCTCTCCTAAAGAGAATCTCAGCATCTTTGACTCCTCCTTCTCCAGCTCTGTCTCCTGTCTTCTACCTATTCCTAGTGTCTCTGAACATCATCAATGTCATCATCATGGCTGGTCTCACAACATAATTAATACAATATAATTGAATGAACGAACTGTCCTGTAAACCTAACCGTCCACCTTTTCTCCTCTTCTTCCGTCCTGCTTGTACATTTTTTAAAAAAAATGGCCTTTAACGCATCTTTGAAAAGATTTGTTTTTTCTTTGCCCATCTGTCCCCAATGTCCTAACCTGCAGAGGACAGTGCTGTCACAATCTCATCTCCGATGTGCATCCATTATTGAAGGGAATTATAATGGGACGCACAGACAACGCAAGGGCAGAGCCGAACACTAACACGATTATGGTAATGATTGCCGACAGCTATCCGTCGAAGCCGCAGGGGGGACGGGCGCAGAAAAGGCGATTCCTGACAATTAATCAAAAGACATAAATGGACATAATGTCATTGACTTTCACCGTTGACAGACGAGCGACGAGTGAATGTTGTTGACGAGCTAAAGCTTTTCCGTCAGTGTGATGCGTGAGGTTGGAGGTGAGCGGGGAGATTTGTCAGACTCCCATACATCATGTCAACATTCATTTTACAGATCATCAGTAAATCTAATTAGTCACTATCACAGTTGAACCTGTTAGGGACGCAAGGTAAACAACACACCAGATTATTCCCTGCCAGATTGAGATGGTTTGGAAATGTTTAGAGGAGGGACAGTGGATACATTGGTACAACAATGATCCTAGAGATGGAGCTACCAGGTAGGAGACAAAGAGGAGATTGATGGATGCAGTGAGGGAGGTGGTCTGAAGAACCTGCTGGAAGGAGTTGGTTTCCACCACCTGCAGGAAGGTTCATGAGGGGCTGGTACAGGGATGGGGGGATTTGGGTGGTGGTTGTGGAGACTGCTACCCCTGTGACCAGGTAACTATTAAGTGGACAAAAGTTCATGGTTGGGTGTCAATGTCCCTGCACCTGTGTAAATGTCTAAAACTGAACAGTTCAGTGATGTCACCATTGTCTTTGAGAAAACTATTTTCATCATTGGGAATATATTTTTATAACATCAAGGTTGTATTACGAAAAGGAACTTTTTAAAAAGTTTTGTGAGAAAATTCTGTCAAAAAAAGCAAATATGACGTGGATATATTTGGGGTGTGAAGATTAATCAATTTGGATCGGTTATCGATCTATGACCTACACGATCCGAGTGTATTGGTCCAAAAAAAGCCGATAAGTCAAAATGCAGTAAGACGATCCAATTCGATTTTTGTTTCCTGCTCCAGAGCCCCGCCCACAAATAGACGTAGCCACGACATTGGCCGCTTCCTCCCACTGGAGCGGCGAGCCCATAGACACATATATACATCTATTCACGCACCCGCTCTATTTTAAAAATACGCACACTTGTATGCTGGTGTGTGTGTTTTTGTCGTAAGGCGGCCGAGTAGAGGACACCATGAGAACGTTAAAGGGGGAAGTGTGGGCGTGGATTGTATCTAAAACCCTCGCCCAATAATCAGTTATGCCTCATAGTAATGGTATGCCTTATGGTCGTGAAAATACAATAATATTTTTTATGAATCGTCCCTGAATCGGATCGTAGCCTGTGAATCGAGATTTGAATCGGATCGTTTTCGGACCGAATTTTAAGGATTTATTAATTATCATTTTGCAGGGTTTTCTTACTAGTGACCAAAATCATTTGTTGTTGTAAGGTGGACGTAGTAGAGGACAACATGAGAACGTTAAAGGGGGAAGTGTGGGCGTGGATTGTATATAAAACCCGCACCCAATAATCAGGTGTGCGTTATGTGTGTGTTAAATATAGTAATGGTACGCCTTATGGTGGTGAAAATACGGTATTATTTTTATGAATCGTCCCTGAATCGGATCGTATAACCTGTGAATCGATATTTGAATCAGATCGTTTTCAGAACAAATTTTAAGGATTTATTAATTATCAATTTGCAGGGTTTTCTTACTAGTGACCAAAATCACTTGTTGTTGTAAGGCGGACGTAGTAGAGGACAACATGAGAACGTTAAAGGGGGAAGTGTGGGTGTGGATTGTATATAAAACCCGCGCCCAATAATCAGGTGTGTGTGTGTGTGTTAAATATAGTAATGGCACACATTATGGTGGTGAAAATACGGTATTATTTTTATGAATCGTCCCTGAATCGGAGCGTAGCCTGTGAATCGAGATTTGAATCGGATCGCTATCGGATCGAATTTTAAGGAATTATTAAATGATGAATTTACACGCATTGATGGGTGTAAAAAAAATACATCACGGGTCAATGTGAGCTTCTATATCAATAACAGAGCTGTGTCAGCTGACAGCCAACTGTAGGGTGTAAATCTCAACACCTCAGTCAGAGCCAGCAGCTCTTTCACAGGAACATCCCACCTCAGCACGTACGCAGTGATCTAATGTGCGATCAGTCAGGCATGTGTTTAAATGCAAGTGTTGAGCACCACTTTTCCTCACCCAGGCAGATGGTGCCCCTTCGACACCACTTCCCGTTCCCTCTCTCTCCCCATAGCTCAAAAATACATGGATTTGATTTATGTGCTTCCACCATCGCTGCTCTATCTCGCTCCTTTAATTGCCAGCAAGTTATTTTTATATATATATATATATATATATATATATCTTTCTCTGTCTGTCTCTCACCTTTACCTCTCTGCACACACAGAGTCGATGGTTCCTCTGTGGTCTTGGAAAGAGGCTGAGAATATTGCTGAAGGCTTTGTAGAAGCAGATATGAAGAAGCTCCTGACATCAGGAGACCAGATCCACTGGAGACCAGACCGGCATCACAGACACCTTTATGTCTGGTCGTAATGGGGGAAATTATTAGATGACCCTGCTGTTTTCATCACCATCTTGTTCATTTTTATGGCTGGTGCCTCTAGAGATACATTTGTTCATACATATGTAATGATGAAAACAGAAATAACTAATAAGAGTTTAATTTAAGAGCTGATATCCAGTTATTTTTCCCTAAAGAGAATCTTAACATCTTTAACTCTGGAGCTGGAGGAGTTAAAGATGCTGAGATTCTCTCTAGGAGAGACAAGGATGGACAGACTAGAGGGATTGAGATGGTTTGGACATGTTTGGACCTGGAGGTAGTTGGAGTCAGGGGAGAAGATACGGAGAACAGGGGGAGATCCTAAAAAAGGACAAGCTAAAAGAAGAAGATATCTCGTCATTTTGCAGGGTTTTCTTACTAGTAACCAAAATCACTCAGTAAGTCCTTACATGTCCTCCCTCACTGCATCCATCAATCTCCTCTTTGTCTCCTACCTGGTAGCTCCATCTCTAGGATCATTCTTCTACTAATGTATCCACTGTCCCTCCTCTGAACATGTCCAAACCATCTCAATCTGGCTTCTTACGACTATAAGACACGCATAAAAGTCTTAGATTTTCTTCAAAATGTGCAGTGTGCCCTATAATGCAGTGCACCCTGTGTGTTGTTGTTGTAAGGCGGACGTAGTAGAGGACAACATGAGAACGTTAAAGGGGAAGTGTGGGCGTGGATTGTATATAAAACCCTGCGCCCTATAATCAGGTGTGCCTTATGTGTGTGTTAAATATATTGTGAGAATACGGTAATATTTTAATGAATCGTCCCTGGATCGGATCGTAGCCTGTGAATCGAGATTTGAATCGGATCGTGTTCGGATCGAATTTTAAGGATTTATTAAATGATGATGCGCATTGATGGGTGTAAAAAAAAATACATTCACTCCTGATGCTCATTGAACAAGATAAGATGAACAAGAAATTGAAGAAAGAAATTCTAATCTAATAACCACATATTGTCGCATATGGGTTTGCCCTGGTAATAATCCATTTATGATTAAAAAAACTTCTATTGTCTCACCTGTCCTCGTCATCGTGCAATTTTGACAGTGCATGGTTCAAGTGAATCAGTCATATCGTCAGCTCTGATGGACTTGGAAGACGTGGATGAAGAATCGATCTTTTCCTCCACATCCCACGGTGTTGAAATCCCATCTGGACGGCGGTGATTGAAGGCTTTTTAGCCTGAGAGAAATCAGTTGACTGTTAAAGAATAAATGGATATTTTCTCATCGTGTATTTCAGTCTGAATGTATTTTGCTCCGGGCGTGAACGTGCACTCCGTCCTCTTCAACGTTATCTAGTTTTTCGAGATGAAAACTTCACTTTTGTAGGTTTCTCCATGATCATCTAAGATGGTGTGGTTTGGTACTTTTCCATAGTAGCTCTGAAATGATATTTCACACACACACATCCTCGTCTTGTGACTCGGTGCCAACGGTTATGTTCGCTGACAGAACCATTATCTGTTTCTACAGAGAGCTGTAAATGCAGTGATTTAGCATAATCTCATTTTCTACTTCATTATTCATCAGTTCACTTCCAGCTGCAGACGGAACAAAAGTCTGGAACAACTGAAGGGTTTGGGCCGTTTTTGTTGCAGTCAACTGATAAAACCTGTTAATGGACAAATCCAGAGTACTGTAGTATTACTACTACATACTGAATATATATCACAGCAGGAAATTAACAGAAGGCAATTTGTTTGATTTTATTGAACCTTGTTCTTGAGATTGATGGAGAAAACACATTTTACGTGAAGTAAAAATAAAATATTTTCACGAAGTCGATCTAGTGGAGCATTTTGTCAGTTCCGGAGTGCAGTGGTTGGCAAGCCTGCTTCCAAGACAGAGCAATCGGAGAGTACTGGGTTTGATTCCCATAGGAGCCACGAGTTTTTCAGGGGAGTCCTGATAACACCAAAATCTGGATCATTAAATTACAACTTTCTTTTCTTTTATTATTATTTTATTATTCTGCTGAATAGGTATTTAAGAAAATATATATTTATGTGTATTTGGCAGAAAAGGTACTATTTGATCAGATAAATAGGCCCAAACCATTGTGATTTAATCTCAAAATAGTAAAATTCAAGGTAAAAATAATATATGATAAAAAATAATTATCCAAATCAAGTAGAGAGATTACTGAAATACGTATGAAAAACAAAAAAATAATGTCCATCCATCCATCTTCATTTACTTATCAATTTCTGTGTTGCAGTGGCAGAAGTGATGGGTAAAATGCGAAGGAAAAATGTCCAAAAAATACTTGAATATGGGATGAATAGCATTTTATTTTCTTACTCAAACATGATAAAGAAAACCTTGAGTTAATTTTCTAATTGAATTGAGCTTCAGGCCAGAATCACTTACCCTCCCGCTGTCAGACTTTTATTATATTTCATAGGTGGCATTAAAATGTGTGAAGCTGTTTAATCTACTGCCGTGATTTCACACCACATGACCCAAAAAGACTGCAACTGCCACCAACGTCAGTGTCGCTGGTGAGGTGTAATGAATGAATGAGTGAGTGCTGGTGTGTGACGTTCCCCCTCTGCTGGGGCTTAGCATGTTAACACCTGACAACAGCAGCAAACACTGCTGGGATTAACTGTTGGTGTGACTTCAGCGCTACATTCAATTTACCGGGATTTTCTGGTGCCACTTGTGATATGAGATGCAGTTACGACCAATCAGGATCGAGCTGTGAGACAGAGTCATCATGTCAAGTAGGAGCGAGACAGGTTCATCCTTTGTTTGTCCTCTCCTGACATGTGGACGTCTAGTTTTTCACTGCATGTTGTAATTTTTATACCAAGTCTTCGTCGATTCCTTCAATGTGTGGCCCATAGGGGGCAGCCAAACACTGCCTTAATCAATAATTTAGAATCAGAATGGTTTGTAATCAGGATCTAGTTTCAACTGTGCTCCAGTGGATTTATAATGGAGATCTGGGGGCTCAGAGTCAGAAGAATAGGATCTGACATTAAACTTGTTTTGCATCAAATAAAGATGTGAATTAGTTTCAACACCACTGATGCCAATCATTTATTTATTTAATTACATTTTATGTTCTGTAATAAATTAGTTAGCTTTTTCATCTGAGCTTGTCTTTTGAAAAAAAAAAGATAACATTTTTTTGCATTTTATTTTAATTTTTATTGTTGTTGCAACTTAAAATTGCAAATTGATTAAGAATTAGAAATTTTAAAAAAAAGTTAAGTTTTTTGTGTTTTCTGATAAATCTGAAAAATGAAAATGAAAAAATTAAAAAATGTAAGGGAAGATTTATTTTATTTTCTTTCTTTTTAACAAAAAAATAAAATTCCTTCTGTATTATAAACTACATTATTAAAAATGGTTTCACATAATAGCCTATATTTAGTTTTTGAAAGAAAATTAAAATACTAAGATGAATTACAAAGAAAAAGGAACAAATGCATATCTTTGGCCTGCCTCTCCCGCAGGGGGTGCTAAAGAATATGAATACCCTGGTCCATGAGTTAAGTGCAGAGTTACATCACTGATTTAATGTGACCTGGTCTGGTCTTAACAATATTTGCAAAATTTTTGCCAAGATCTTCTTTGGCATTGTTTTAGCTAATTTTCTGCCACCTAGTGGTTCTAACTGTACACACGTCCCTCAGGTAATATTTTGAACTGTTGCTGTGATGCTGTGCAGGTGTGGGTGTAGCTTTTGCCTTACACCAACAACGTCCCAGGTCGTCCTCTTTGATGCTTTGTCTTTCTATATAGATTATTCATGAATTCCCATGTGTTTGCTGTTTTCTGTTGTCCTGTGGACAATGCGTCTCCGCGAAGCGCGGCGATAACGTTCATTCATTAACGCGCACACACGTACAGATGAGCCGACGTCATAAAATGCAAACAGCGAAGGATCATTACGGTTTGATACGCCGACGTGAATGATGCCGCGCACGCTGTACAAAGATCATTACGGTAAATCCAAGTGAAAAATTAATAACAATGTTACAATCCTTTTCATTATGCATAATATTAGCCATCCAGCAAAATTATAGCTGCTAACGCTCCTAGTCTGAAGTACAATTTAATGCATGTATCACTGCTCTGGTGCTGTAGGGAAAATATACAGTATTTCTTCAGGGTTCTGCATTTTATTGTATATCTCACAGGCAGTAAAACATTAGAGTCTGTCTGTGCGGCCGTAGTCTCTGCACTGAGACACTTTAAATTGTATTTTTTAAAGATATTTAAGTGATCTTAACCTGCTGGTAAGTTGGTATGACATGGTGACACCAGGGTGGAGATCATCCAAAGCCCCCCGAATGTGGATTTACTCCACTTCCATAAACTCCACCCTGCCCCATGCTCTGCTGAGGACATAAAATGTAGGGTTGCGGAAGCCCCTCGGGGTTAATCCTCGAGGCGGGAACAGCGCAGACGAAATACCGCAGCTTCTTCTTCTGTCATAAATCACTGTTGTTTTTTTTTTCTACAGTTCCTGCTACACCTTGACTCTGGTTCAGTAAGTTTGTTTCGATGACTGATTTGTTTGAAAAGTATAATCAGTGTCTTACATGGGGAACCCATTGTCCTGTCCTTCCAGGAGACCTAGAATTCCAGGCCAAGACCCTGCATATAATCAGACATGATTTACAGTTGCTCTCAATATAATCTGGAGCTTTGCAGTTGCAGAGCATTTTTTTTTCCAACTCATTGGAGGTAAATGTTTGATCTTATCAACAGCAGAAAAGACATTTTTGACCATGTCTGGCCTTTTGCACAGTTAATATTGTTAATCACCTAGAGCACCATCTGCTGGAGGGACACTGCCAGTAATTCCCTTTTGTGAACTTTGGAGTGGAAGTGTGTGGTTGACACATTTTGGTTAAACCTGAATAAGTCACAAGACTCTTTAGACCAGAGGTCTCAAACTCGCGGCCCGTGGGCCATTTGCGGCCCATGGAACGATATTTTGCGGCCCCCACCTTGATGTGAAAGTTGAATTTATAATAATATTTTATAGATTTGTTCTCCACTTTCTATTGTAAATCCTGTAGTTCGTAACACCCTGATCCACAGCCCCCTAGTGGTTCAGTGTTGTATTACACAGAATCTATGGGAAACTGATTTTTTTATAAATTTTTTTTCTTTTGTATTGAACACCGAAAGCTGACGCGGACCTTCGGTGACATGATAGTGTGGGTGGTGGCCCTCAACTTATTTGAGTTTGAGACCCCTGCTTTAGACTAAAGTGAAGTCAAATGCATTTGCTATTTTTTTTTTTATCCTTGTACGTAAATAATTTCAGCCTTGAACATTTTGCTGTTTCCCACTTGGATTAGGTGTGTCTCACTCCCAGGAGGAAATTCTTTGGTGACTGCTGACAAAATGGATGTTGTTCCTGCCACCCACAATGTCCCTTTTCAGAGTTTACACAGAGGACAATGGTGACGAAGGAGGGAATGGATAGCAGAGCAGGAAGTGTGCTGACCAGGACAGGATGTAGGAAGTGTAAAGAGGGAATGAAGGCCCGATGGCTGTTGATGTTGTTGAAGCAGGAAGATTCCACCATCTGCTCTCAAGTTACTTCTTCAAGAATTGTCTTCTACCTGGTAGCTCCATCTCTAGGATCATTCTTCTACCAATGTCTCCACTGTCTCTCCTCTGAACATGTCCAAACCATCTCAATCTGTCTTCTCTAGCTTTTTCTCCAAACCTTCCTGTCTCTGTTGTCCCTCTAATCACCTCATTTCCTGATCCTGTCCATCCTTGTCTCTCTTAAAAAGAACCTCAGCATCTTTAACTCCTCCACCTCCAGCTCTGTCTCCTGTCTTCTACCTATTCCTAGTGTCTCTAATCAATCTATCATGGCTGGTCTCACCTCCGTCCTGTAAACCTTTCCCTTCACCTTAGTTGACTCTCTTCTATCACAGATCACGAGATGCGAGAAAACCTTTTGAACTATTGTTTATAAAATATTATCTCTCCTTCCATAATTTTTTTCCTACCCTTAACTACGCTCTACTTTAGTATGTCATTTTACCGCTGTCCATTACAATGTCCAGTGATACCCAATGGCGTGCAGGGACCATCTTGTCGCTGCAGTGTCAATGAGAATGGATGCATTCGCTCTGTTGAACAAGTATCTCTTAAAGGAGATCCTTGGGACCGGTGAACTGAAAGCACTCTGGGGATTTTCCTGCAAAAGTAAACACATCAATCACTTATTAAACAGCATGATAAGGCCATGACTGCATCACATCCCTTTGTTTAACACACGCAGACAGAATCGGTGATTTTCTCTGGGAAATCTCTTTGAGACGACGTCAAATTGTTTCGCGATAAGTGACACGCAGGAAACCGAAATGTAAAAATAAAAGCACAATTGCTTACAGTACAGAGACACTCTCAAACGTATTGGCATCGTATAGCAGGACAAGATTGTTTTGTGGAGGGTAATTACATCGCGAGCAGTGGTGATAAATCACCAGCGTCTTAATCAAAGCACCACAGCACAGAGAGTCATCAATCACATACTGTATTCTAAAGCTCAACATCACAACATTCAGCCTGAAGAAGCTGCTTCTGTCCTGACTGGCAACATGGGATGGAGTGTTGTGACACATTATCATTAGCACAATCAGCAGCAGCTTGGATGTCCTGACAGAAAGACATCAAATGGCAAATGGATAAGGAGATGAACGAGGCCCTCAAAGCTGATGATTCCCTCATCAGTGTGGGTCACTGATATGAGCAGGCAACAAAAATGAGGGAAACGTCTCTGGAATTTTGCTTTCCCGTGAGAAAAACCATCCCAACAAAGGTGTAGGATGTCGACAACAACTCCTCAGAGGTTCATCTTCCAACACGTGCGTTGTTCTTGTGATGCAACCCTGTTATGGAGTGTGTCAACGAACAGTCCATTCAACTCAGGACTCGTCAATCTCTCCGTGGACACGTTCACTGTGTCTGGCTGTGATGGATGGAAGCGAGCTGGGTCACGTCAAAGCTCGGCGCTGACATTCACATCGTCCCTCGCTGAAGGTAGGAAGACGACAGATGGCATTTCAATGGAATCTGTACAATTGTGTCAGAACTGGAAGGTTCCACTGACCTATTTTACATCCCAAATACATTCAACCCCATTTATACCGTCTACTTTACATGCATATTTGCTGAGCCACAGCCCTACAGCGGTGGAGATCGCTCCGCTTCCGCGCTCCTCGTGGGATTCAGTCTTCAAATTTTTGCTTGAGAATCCATCTAATTGCTTTGCTACTAAACACCAGAGCATGAGGTTTAATGAAGGCAGACAGGACAGAACAGTCAGAGTTGACAGGAGGAGAGAGGGAACTGAGATGATAGGCAGTCAGCTATGAAGGACACCAATTATTTTTCCGTTTTCCGTTGGAAAATCTAATTTAAGACTTTAACATGAATCGAAAATATATATATATATATATATATATATATATATATAAAAATGTAAGATGTGCTAGGGATTATATAATCTAAAACCAAAAGACAACCAAAGACCTGTGGCGGCCTAGCTGTGAAGAAATCAGACTTGGGTCTATCACAGGATCACAAAGTCGCGGCCCGTGGGCCATTTGCGGCCCGTGGAACGATATTTTGCGGCCACTCTGATTCACTCTGAAGTTGAATTTATGATAATATTTTATAGATTTGTTCTCCACATTTTATGGTTAATCCTATAGTCTCCTTCTGGTTCAGTGTTGTATTACACGGAATCTATGGGAAACTGATTTTTTTTTTATTAAACACTAAAAGCCCTTCGGTGAAATGATAGTGTGGGTGGTGGCCCTCGACTTATTTGAGTTGGAGACCCCTGGTCTGGAGAGTTCCAAGTTGGAATCCACCAACTGCCTGGTTACCACTGAGAGTTGCACCACTCACAGCTGCCCACTGCTCAGTTTGGAGAAAAATAGGTGGGGACATCATAGCATTGCAGAAATGCAAAATCTACACCTACCAATCCCTTATTGCATTCCTTAAACACCCCAGCAGGTGTCACTAAGGTTGATATTTTGATTTCTGCTCGTCAAAATGAGCTTTGTTCTTGTGGTAAATCTATATGGCAATTTAATATAATAATTATGAGTTAATAATTGAATGGATGGAATTTATCAAAACACAGATTCCAGTCCTTTAAGTACTTATATCAGTACCGCCAACCGTTGTGGAAGTAAAGTTTGTAATTTCCTGCTCCACTGGCTTCTCTTCCTTCACTCTCACGCGCGCTGTCTTTATAAAGCTGTCTACCAATGACCTCCTCTTTACTTCATTTCTTTTTAATAAAAGTGGGCGTAGACAGGTGGATAATTACACTCTCTGGGTTACATTCATGTTTTCCAGCCGTAAAAGGGCCCGGGTTTATTAATCACTCTTTAATTAGAGATTCAAGGCAGGGTTTCATTCTAACACAGTTAATCAAACAGTGTACCTGAGGGAGAACTACCCCACTTGTTAAATCATTAATGTAATAATAATAAAATTCAAATCTCCCTCATCTCGCACAATAATTCATGATGAGCACGGGTCAAAGCAGTAAATCTCTCAGACAGTTCATTTTAATCTAGAGGCCGTACATAAAAATTACATACGTGGGTCTGCAGGGGAGGACGCTTTTTCAGCCAAGTTCATGAATGTTGGAGCAATTCTATAAAATGTATCTTGTTAAACAATAACCTGACAATTAGGTTTATTAGGTCAATTAACTGATAAAACAATATTTAGACTAATCTTTCAGATTAAGATAACAATAAACTAAATTATCTTGTATTATTTTTGGGGGGATTTTTTTAAAAATCTGGTGTGGCAGTGGCGGCCTAGTGGTTAAAGAAGCAGACTGGGGTCCGCAAGGCTTGTGGTTCGAGTCCACTGGCTGCCAGGTTGGCACTGAGGTGTTCTGATCAAAGCGCCGTCCCGACCAACATAACTTCCAGTGGGCTCTGCACCCACAGGAAGGTTCACTGTATGGAACGGTGTGATTTGGGTGGCAGTCGTGGAGACTACTGCTCCTGCAACCCAGTAATGGACAAGGGGATGAGGATGAATGAAGATCATGGCTGATTTTAAAACCTTTCTATGAAAGTTTTGAATCTATGTAATTAAACCACATATTTAAAAAATCAGGACAGATGGATGGATGGATGGTTGGATGGATGGATGGATGCATGGATGGATGGATGGTTGGATGGATAGATGGATGGATAGATAGATAGATAGATAGATAGATAGATAGATAGATAGATAGATAGATAGATTATAATTGTTTCTGTGTGTGGTTTTGTTGAGTAATTGCAATCTATACTATTGTTGTTATTAAATTTCACTATATAACTTTGTATTCTTACCTATCTATGAGTAAATACACAAACATATATATGTATCGCGTATACATACCTATACATACTGTATATACATAAACATATGCATATACAGAATGTCCACTAACTATGTTGGTTACTCATATATTTATATATATGTAATCAGCATATCATATGACTACACACACAGGCCCATGTGATCAAATCATAAGCCCAGCATCCGCATTGACATTTTAACTTTAATTGTATAATGACAATAATAAAATAATAATAATATTAATAATAATAACAGAACTCCATTTAGCGCATAACTGATCATATATCAATACTGCCATCTGCTGGTGAATGTTGCAGTTGCAGTTAAATAACTT
>JAFBJS010012336.1:0-10473 GCA_016785265.1 Paraplagusia blochii
TTGCAACCTACTCCAGAAAGATAGATAGATAGATAGATAGATAGATAGATAGATAGATAGATAGATATATAGATAGGTCTAGCAGCAGTACAAACAAAAGATCTAAAGCACTAATCTCACTACCCTGCATTAGGTTTAAAAACCAACAAAAATCTCTGGTGTTGCCAAAAAAATGGCAATGTTTAAGTGGGGTTTCAAGCCAGAAATGGTGGCATATGACTGGTCTTCTGTATGGCTTGGTGAAATACAGCTCAATAGGTGAGGCATTTGGATTAGGTGACTAGCTTTTGATGAATAATGTTTATAAAGTCCCTTGAGATAGCAGTTGTTATGATCTGGCACTATAACCAAGTAAAAGTTGAAGTTGTTGAATAAATAGTGAATAAATGGCCTAATAGAAACAATGCATGTTACAAATTATTTCTCACTGTTGATACTAGAAGGATGGTGAAGAGGCAGCTAATTTATTGCATCTTTGTCTGCAGCTTATATTTTTTTCTGATGATGAAAACAGATTGCTCTTTATTTGCCTCACGGAGAGCTCTTATTAGGATTAAATGGCAGTGGTGGCCTAGTGGTTAAGGAAGCGGACTTGGGTCCGCAAGGTCCCTGAGGTGCTCTGAGCATAGCACCGTCCCAACCCACATCACTTCTTGTGGGCTCACCACCCACAGGAAGTCTCACAATATGGTGCAATGTGATTTGGGTGGCGTCGACTGCCCCTGGCGCCACCCCTGCGACCCGGCAACGGACAAGCAGAAGAAGATGAATGAATGAATGAATGTAAAAGAGTCCTTTCAGCGAATTCTCAGGCATTTGTGCAAAATGATTGTTGTAAATAAATGTTGCATTTCATACAAATAAAACAGTCACACTTCATTCAGTCCAAAGTCCTACCACTTTTATATTACTTCCTCTCTCTCCTCCCAAAAATAAATACTGACCACAACCATTTTCATCTTCTCTTTGAATCCACAGCCATCTGTCCTGTGTTTTCCTTTCCCATTTTCCCACCATGTCTATTCAATACATCCTCTGCACTTTAATTGCCAAGACCAAGATTAAAATCTGAATGGAAAAAAGTGTACTATGGCAAACAATGAAACTTCACATAATTGGTCAGGCAGCAGTGGTGGCCTCCTGGGTAAGGAAGTGGATGTCCTCAAAACCTCAGGCTTCAAATCCACCAGCTGCCAAGTTGCCAGTGAGGTGGTCTGAGCATAGCCCCATCCTGACTGACTTGACTTTCTCCAGACTCGCCACCAGTGTTAGGACTAACGCAATCTTGTAACGCCGTTACGTAACGAAACAACTTTTTTCAGTAACTAATAACGTAACACGTTACATTTACAGCGTTATCGTACACATAACAGCGTTATTGTTACTGTAGTGTAAAAGGGCTCGTTACTCATTACTATCTGTAGTATCGGTTTCCCTGCCACAGAGAGAACTGTGTGGTCAGCTGCCTGTCAGTTTGTGTGGCAACTCTCATAGTCAATAGTGAAAAGGAGCGTTGATTGGTTGACATAGGTTATCATTTCAGGATAAGCCAATAAGAAAGAGACCTGGGCCGGTCTTTTTGCTTAGGGAAAGCAGCACACACCCACGAGCAAGACGACGACAAGCGGCAAGTTGAGGTTAAAATAAATATGCCTGTCAATGTCTAAACATCTATTTTGTTTTCATTGTACTCTAATGCCACGGTGACAGACCAGTCAGACGCTTCCGTCTTATTTCCAGACTCTAATTGCAGCGCTGCTCCCTGCAGCTTTGCTCTTTTTCTCTCACACTCCTACATCTACACAGCTCTGACCACGACTCCCCACACTTGGAAACATTAACCCCATAATTGCTGTATAAAACATTATAATCATTACAGTACCACTACATTTTATTATGATAATTGCTACAGAACACTAAACTTTTTTAAATCAATCAATCAATTAAATTTTATTTTAAAGACCACAATTACAGATCAGATTTGTCACATAGGGCTTAACAGGGTTTGAAACATCCTCTGTCCTTAGACCCCCAGCCAGGGTAAGGAATAACTCCCGAGGTAAAAACCCTTTTAACAGGGAATATATAATTAACTGTAGAAACCTTAGGGAGAACCACAGAAAAGGGACCCACTCCCTGGATGGACAGACAATGCAATGGATGTTACCAGAGCATAAAAATACAATACAATAAAAAAATACAAAGATACAACACAGTTAAAAAATTATGTTTTGTTTTTAAATTAAACTAAGGTAAATAGTTACTTTATAATACAGTAACTAGAAGTTACTTTTAAGTTACTTTTTCAGAGCAGTAACTAGTAAAGTAATAAGTTACTTTTTTAAAGTAACTTGCCCAACACTGTTGCCACCCACAGGAAAGAGTCCTTGCAAATCATAAGCAATGAATACATTATTGGTCTGATAATATTAGTGGTTATTCATCTTTATCCGTCAGGTCTAAGGCACAGCAGTCTCCATAACAGCCTCCCAAATCACACTGCTCCATTTTGCGAGTCTGTAAGTTGTGTGTCTGTGTAGATTCTCAGTCATCCAGGTAATTCAATCCAAAATTAGTTACTTCGAGAGTAACTAATACGAGAGTAATTAATTACATTTCACGTCTCCTCCAAGAGGCTTCTTCAGTTCTGAACTGAAAAAGCCTCTTGGATGAGAGGTGAAATGTCTTCAAGAAACCTACTATGTCCAATTGCTCTCGAAGTAACACATTTTGTAAGTTGTGTGGGGATGCAGGAGTCAGATGTCTTGTGTGTAATCCTACAGTGTGAGCACACGAGTTGTGAGCCGTGAACTAATCACCCCTGAGAATTACTTGTTATGTGTGAGCAGGAGATGGCTGCCACAATTTGAAAAAGGTTGCACAGTGTACGCAACAGTATAGTTAGGACTTGCATTTGTGCTCTTCCTCTAATTAATCAGCATAGCAATCAGGATATTTGCATTTTAGGAGAAATTCGTTGCCAATGCATCCCCTATTAATATGTCAGTAATAAACATTTTGCAAATCACTATCTGTGTGCTTTTCTCAAATATATTGGGACTTTCTGATGAGCACACAACTGACTGCTGGCTATTTCTGTTTTGGCGATAGTCATTAAGCCGGAAAACAAAAATGTGTTTTAGGAGGTGAAAGAATTTGGTACATCTTTAATAAAAGCTCCTGTATATGTGACAGTAGGCGCAACTCAGTCATTAATAAAAAAGAATTATAACTGACTTGTACTCATGTCAATGAAATAGGATTTTATTCTGCTGCTGTTTTACAGTGATGACTGGGATACCAAACAAACGCAGAGCTCTGAATGGTTGGACTTTCATTGAATTAAAATTTAATAATAATGCAGTCGTATGACAGTTAAGTATTCTGGCAAATGCTGGAGTAAATCACTGATGCCCTGAGCAAACAGGCAGGAGAAAAAAACTAACCTTAATCTTTGCAGTGCATTTCATAGCATTCGGGATAAAACATGCCGCAGTTTTTTGTTATCTTTAATTTATGACCATGTTGACGTTAAAACAGTGAACTTCCACCATGGCTGTCAATCTGCTTACATCATTAAGTCTGCCAGAATGGGCTCTGCTACAGATAAAAATACATACTGCAAGTACAGCGGTACCAAAGTGATGCAGAGCGCACAATCTGTTCCACCGTACTGCCATTCGGCAAGAGGAAATAAACCCACCGGGTGGCATGTTCACACAGACACGCATTCTTGGACCATCTCAGTCCTCTCACCCAGCAAAGACTCAAAAAGATGATGACTATACAGTTTGAGCAATGGAAATGATTAAAAGCAGCACTCCTGCTGCCAGGTTGCTTCCTCAGGAGGATCAAGAATGAGCTGCAGATACATTTCAACGGCAATTTTAATTAACTCAATATCACAAAAAAGTTTGTTTTTTTCCATCTTTACTTGTTTATTTCTGCAGAAGGTGAAATCAACTCAAACCAGTAATGTATTCACCTGCAAGACATGAGTACCAAAAGCCTGACTGTCAGGTCAAGAAATCATTGCTGCTAAAAACAGAACAATGCATCTCCTGCAAGCTCAGCAATACACACAAATGCTGATTGCTGAAACAAGAAGTTAAAGTCAGCTAAATAAAATATATTTCACCTACTTTGAAGTGGGGCCAAATGGTCTCCAAAGCAATTAATGAAGAAAAAGAAGAAAGAAAAAATATAATAAATAGGTAGATAAAAAGTCATGTAAAAACAATTTAAAAAATAAAATAACGTTGCAGTTGCATAATATTTTCAGATGTATAAACAGCTAAACAAAAGATGACATTTAAATTGGGTTTGAATTGCTTCTAGAAATGAGGACAGATATAATGGCATAGAAACAAAGCTAATGTGCCAACACTTTAGAGAATGACCAGAACATTACTGCAGTCAACAACATTCCTCACAGAAGGAAAAGGCCTAGGCTGATGCCAGTTATGGTAGAGGAAACTGAGGTGATAATGTGAGGGAAGATAGTCTGCAATTATTTTTGAGAAATGAAGCTGTTTATAAAAAAAATCTGAAATCCATTTTTGTCCATGACTGTGTTTAAGTTATCTGAATACTTAGCTGACCTGTGGTATTAAATACACCTCAGCCACGAAGCACAACAAAAGCAAATCCACAGAGTCAGCAAACAATTCCACTGGCATTAAATTTACTTTTGCTCCATTTCCTTCTGCCTGTTACTACTGTATAACTGCCACTAAAACATGCATAATTACTCCAAAAAAGTCTATTTTACTACAACTAAACGAAAATCTAATGTTAAAACTAAACTAAAATACAAAAGACATATGTTAATGTGTTTTTACAAGATAGAGACCAGTGCAATATTTATTTACTCTGATTTGTATTTAGTGTATTTGCTTCTACCTGAACCTAAGTCAATGATTTATTCATTTTTATCTGCATATCCTTTACCAGGTCACACCAGTCTCCACTACTGCAACCCAAATCACATTGCTCCATATTTTAAGCCATTCTCTAGGCGGTGAGCCCAATGGAAGTTATGTGCGTCAGGGTGGTGCTATGCTCAGAGCTCCTTAGTGGCAACCTGGGAGCTGGTGGATTGGAACCTGAAGCCTTGTGGATCCAAGTCGCTGTGTTTTTTATGTTTCTCAATGATCGTTATGTTTTTAAAAACAAGCATCCATTAGCATTTCAGGGTGTTATAGCTACCTATTGTTACCTAATTATCATATAGGTCAGGGGTCAGCAACCTTTAACGCCCAAAGACCCATTTGGTACAAGTTTCCATGAAAAGAAAACACTAGGAGCCGCATATATTTTTTGTATCTAAATTGAAGACATTTTCCCTGAAATGACCTAAATCTGATTTTTTTTTTTTTTCCAATATGCGGCCTGTATCCAATTTGTTATTGACAATATGAATGACACAGATTCAATTTTTTCACATGCGACCCAGGTCGCTTCGAGACCAAAACTCACTCTGTTTCCAAGCCCGGATCCGGCATAAAAACATTTTGCCAATATGCGAGACGACAAAAACATTTCCATACCGGATCGGTCGGTGCCCAGGTTAACAACGACCACCAACAGGGTCCTACAGGGTACTGTTGGAAATTGGACTACTGTTGGTTGAAGACAAAGAAGAAGAGGAGGGAGATTGATTAAGACAAACAGGAAGAAGAGGAAGGTTATAAGTGTTGGTTTGAAAGTGGGAACCCTGAATGTAGGTACAATGACAGGGAAAGGTAGGGAGCTAGCTGAAATGATGGAGAGGAGAAGAGTGTATTGTGTTGTGGGTGCAAGAGACCAGGTGGAAGGGCAGCAGGGCTAGAAATGTAGAAATGGAGTAGGGGTGATCATCGGGGAAAGGTATGAAAGGAATGTGGTGGATGTGAAACGAGTGTCAGACAGGGTGATGTGTGTAAAGGTAGAACTAGAAGGAGTGATGTTGAATGTTGTCAGTGGGTATGCTATACAGGTAGGCTGTGAGTAAGCAGAAATGGTTAAGTTTGGTAATGAGCTGGATATGTTGTAAAGAGCATCCCCAGGGGAGAAAGAGGGGTGATTGGAGCAGATTTCAATGGCCATGTAGGAGAAGGGAACAGAGGGGATGAGGAAGTTATGGGTTGGTTTGGAGTTAGGGATAGGAATTTAAAAGGACAAGCAGTGGTAGATTTTGTGAAAAGAAAGGAAATGGCTATGGTAAACAACTATTTCCAAAAGAGAGAGGAACACCAGGTGACACACAGGAGTGGTGGCAGGTGAAAGTGTAGCCAAACAGCATAGGATGGTAGTATGCAAGCTGACAATGGAGGTGAGAAGAAGGAAGAAGGTGAAGACATAGCAGAAGATCAAGTGGTGGAAGTTAAGGAGAGAGGAATGATGTGAAGACTTTGGAAAAGAAATGAGAGCAGTACTGGGCTGTGGTGGGGAATTCCCAGATGACTGGGACACCACAGCTAGAGTCATTAGGGATACAGCTAGGAAGGTGCTAGGTGTTTCCTCTGGACAAAGAGAGGAGGACAAAGAGACCTGGTGGTGGAATAATGAGGTTCAGGAGAGTGTCCAGAGGAAGAGATTAGCAAGGAATAGATGAGATGGTGACAGGACAGAGGAGAATAGACTGGAGTACAGAGACAGGGCTAGGTAGGTAAGAGGGAAGTGGCCAGGACCAAACAAAAGGCATATGAGGAGTTATACAGATTGGCAAGGCAGAGAAATCAACCTGGGAAGGATGTGCAGCAGAACAGCTTAATTAAGGACAGGTATGGAAATGTTCTTAACTGTGAGGAAGGTGTGCTAGGAAGAAGGATGGAGTACTTTGAGGAGTTGTTGAATGAGGGAAATTATAGGGACTGTAGGAATGAGGAGCCAGGTCCAAACAGGTAGAAGGTAGATTAGATAAGAAAGGATGAAGTTAGAAAAGCTCTGAAGAGGATGAATAGGGGAAAGGCAGTCAGTACCGATGACATACCAGTGGAAGTATGGAAGTGCTTAGGGAAAGAAGCGGCAAATTTTTGGTTGATCAATAGAATGATGCCTAATGAGTGGAGGAAAAGTGTTCTTGTGCCAATTTACATGAAGGGATGTAAGAGATGTGCAGAATTCTAGCAATTACAGAGGTATAAAGTTGATGAGCCATACCATGAAGATTTGGGAAAAAGTAGTTGAGGCTAGGTTGAGGAAAGTGACAGAGATTTGCAAACAACAGTATGGCTTTACGCCAAGAAAGAGTACCACAGATGCAATATTTGTCTTGAGGGTGTTGATGGAGAAGTACAGAGATGGTCAGAAGGAGCTTCATTGTGTTTTTGTGGATTTAGAAAAGGCCTATGACAGGGTGCCAATGAAGGGATTGTGGTTTTGTATGAGGAAGTCAGGAGTGGCAGAGAGGTAATGTATGTTAGACTGGTGCAGGATATGTAATGTATGAGAACAGCACAACGGTGGTGAGGTGTGCTGTTGGAAGGACAGAGGACTTTGAGGTGGAGGTGGGACTTCATCAATGATCGGCCCTTAGCATCTTCCTGTTTGCTTTGGTGATGGACTGATTGACAGATGAGGTCAGACAGGAGTCTCCATGGACAATGATGTTTGTAGATGACATTGTGATCTGCAGTGAGAGCAGGCAGCAGCTAGAAGAGAACCTAGAGAGGTGGAGGTTTGCACTGGAGAGAAGACGAATGAAGGTCAGTCGTAGTAAGACAGAGTACGTGTGTGAATGAAAAGGAGAACAGTGGAATGGTGAGGTTACAAGGAGGTGTTTAGATACTAAAAGCCCAACTGTTCAGCAGTGGAGACTGTGGAAGAGAGGTGAATAATAGAGTACAGGCAGAATGGAACAACTGCAGAAAGGTCTCAGGAGTGATCAGCTAAGGTGAAGGGAAAGGTTTACAGGACAGTTGTGAGACCAGCCATGATGTATGGATTAGAGACACTAGGAATAGGTAAAAGACAGAAGCTAGAGGTGTCAGAGTTAAAGATGTTAAGGTTCTCTTTGGGACTGACAAGGATGAACAGGATCAGGAACGAGGTAATCAGGGGGACAACAAAGACAGGAAGGTTTGGAGAAAAAGCTAGCAAAGCCAGATTATGCTGGTTTGGACATTTTAGAGGAGGGACAGTGATTATATTGGGAGAAGAATGCTAGACATGGAGCTAGCAGGTAAGAGACGAAGAGGAAGGCCAAAGAGGAGATTTATGGATGTGGTGAGGGAGGACATGAAGGTGGTTGGAGTGAGAGTTGAGGATGCGGAGGACAGGGTGAGATGGAAATTGTTTACTCGCTATGGCAACCCCTGAAAACGGGATAAGCCGAAAGGAGAAGAAGTTTTTCCTTGCACTGACTGAGGGTCTAAGGACAGAGGATGTTACCAACCCTGTAAAGCCCTATGTGACAAATCTGATAAGTAAATGTGGACTATATAAATAAAATTTGATTGACTGAATTGAGATATAAGTTTGTCAGCTAAGGTGAAGGGAAACATTTACAGAACAGTTATAAGACCAGCTACGATGGATGAGTTAGAGACACTACCAATAGTTAGAAAACAGGAGGCAGACCTGGAGGTGGAGGAGTTAAAGATGCTGAGATCAATTTTTAGGAGTGGCAAGGACGGACGTGATTCGGAGTGAGGTGATTAGATGAACACAAACAGGAAGGTTTAGAGGAAAAGCTAGATATGCTAGATTTAGATGGTTTGCACATGCTAATAGATAGGAGAGAAAGAGGAAGACCAAAGAGGAGATTGGTGGATGCAATGAGAGGGGACATAGAGGTAAATGGAGTTAGAGTATATGATACAGTGGAAAGGGTGAGATGGAATTTGTTGACTTGCTGTGGCAACCCCTGAAAAAGGGACAAGCTGAAAGGAGAAGAAAATAGAATAAAACGTGTCTATTTTCGTCTATTTTCATTTTCCAAAAGCATATTTAATAAAACCCATCAAATAAATGTATTGTGAGAAGTTATAACAGCCAAACCCAAGAACACACAATAAATGGGTGCCCGTCTGATGCAAAATAAACTTCATTGTTTACATAACTGCTTCTTTTATAGAATGCTGCTTACAGCCAATGCTTAAGGCTAATATTACTTGTTATTGTAACTGCTGCCTTTTTTAGGAAGTTTCAGCCAGGCGTGGCGGAGCAATCAATCTTTGGAGGTCTGGTAAATGATGCAGAAGTGACAAACCATGGTGGGCTTCATTTGTCCCTGTGACAGTCGTAGCCTGGAGAAGAACCTCTGCAAAAAGTGGAACTTCCTAAGGACTGAATATGAAACCGTTGTTTCAGTTGCTAATACCAGACCTCCACAAAACTGTAGTTATCACTGTACTGTAGAAAATAATGAAAGTTGCTTCCCTGGAAAAATGTTCCCACTCTGTCCGTTTAGGACTTACTATATTTTTATTCTGATGTCTTTTTCTAATTTTTATGATTCTATGTATCCACAATATCCTTCTTGTTTACTGTACATTGGTGGCAGTTGTAACAGAGATGACAGCCACCAATACATGGTAGATGGATCTTCTATGCCAAGACCTATGACCGAGGTAGGGCCCCCGCCAACCAAGGTTAGCTGATGGAACAACAAAAACATAAAGCTAATGAAAAATACAAAGATTAGTTAGGTACTCATAAAAAACAAAAACAAAAGAAGAATTTAAAGCAGTACTTTTTATATTGACATTTAATATTTAATATACTGGTGAAATGGTGAAAAATGGAACAGCATTACAGAAGGAAGGGCATTTGCATAACAACCTTGCCAAGTCACTGTGCAGACCAACTGCTGTGGTGACTCCTAATGAGTAGAGAACAGAACATGTTTAATTTTCATTAGTTATCTTTGACAAAAAAAGAAAACTTGGAAAAGGTGAAGATTATTTTTTAATGCTAAGCACTACCAGTAATCATTTTTTAAGTTATTTTCACAACAGATTGCTGTCTTCGCTACCTTGGCGCCCTCCCCTCAACCCTCCTCTAATCCTGCCTCCCCTCCCTGCTTCCTCTCATATCTGCCATTATCTACTCCTCTCTCTCTTCTGGGATAGTTCCTTCACTGTCACTGTCATTTTAAAGAAACCTGGTTCCAACACAAACAATTATTGATAACCTCCGGACCATCTCACTGAGACTCTCCTACTCAAAATCACCACCGATGTCCTCATCGCAGCTGACTCCGGTCTTATCTCCAACCTCATCCTCCTGGGTCTGAGTGATGCATTCGACACCATTTCACAGCCCACCTTCCTAGAACGACTCCTTTATCGGGGTCTTCCACACTCCCCTCAGCTGGTTCCGTTCCTACCTCATGGTTCGCACACAACACATACAAGTGTATGGCAGTAGGCAGTAGTCTGCGAGTGTGGTGGAGAATTGTGTGTTATGAACAGACAAAGTGTTAGATGACATTCATGTGCAGGGTCACTGTAGAATTGCAGAAAGTTTAGTATCCACAGTATGTGAGAC
>JAFBJS010012348.1:0-11011 GCA_016785265.1 Paraplagusia blochii
CTTTTTCCTGTCTGTGTTGTCCCTCTAATCACCTCATTCCTGATCCTGTCCATCGTTGTCTCTCCTAAAGAGAATCTCGGCATCTTCAACTCCTCCACCTCCAGCTCTGTCTCCTGTCTTCTACCTACCTCTTCTTCCTAGTGTCTCTAACCCAACTGTCCTGTAACCTTTTCCCTTCACCTTAGCTGACTCTCTTCCATCACAGATCTTTTCTCCAGTTGTTCCATCCTGTCTGTCCTCTAATCTTCTCCTGAGGATCATCTTCCACAGTCTCCACTGCTCTCAGATGATCCTCAGTATCTAAACTCCTCCACCTTCTCCCCCTCTGCTCCATGTAACCTCACCATTTCATGTCTTTGCTCAGTAATAAGCTGTTTTATTCATGGGTGGATGGAATATATTGGCTTTTGGGATCAAGCAGATTTATTAACGTAGAAGTTTTAACAATCTTATCACCGCACTTTCTTTTAGCTGTTGAATGACCAGGATCTAGCATACCTATATCTATGTTTTCCATCTAATGTTTATCTAACAGCTTTCTTGTTTGTTTAAGATAACATATTTAATAATTAACTGACCTTTTTGTGTCTTTTCACTTGCATGTGACAAACTGTAACTATTTATTGTTCAGGTTTTATTACAATAACAGGGATAAGAATGTGTTCCTGCAAAAACCATTGTGTTGAGTGTTTCACAAGTGGAACAGAAAAGCATTTGTTGACGCCGTCGTCCTCCATGTTTTTGTGGGAAAACTCCTCGTAGCTTTGAGTTGATGTTTTAGACTGGAAGGTGTTTAGATTTCCAGTAGAGTTTCTTCAACATTGTGGTGAAGCTAAACCAGGGCAAACTAAGGCCCGGGGGCTTGATGTGGCCCGTTGAGCTTTTTAATGCGGCCCGCCAACCTTTTCTTCCTGCAATGCCTGCATTTCCACAGTAGAAGACGCAAAAAAGGCTTTTTGAATTTTAACATTTTAGGTATTACATGACTTTTACATGTCCCATTCAAATGACGCTCCATTATTCTGCTCCTGACTCGGCCCCCGTGCCCAATTTTGGGACCCATTGTGGCCCACGAGTCAAAAAGTTTGCCCATGCCTGAGCTAAACTCATACCAGGGCAGATTTCAACATAAAAAAAGAAGTCAATTCTTAATGCAATGTCAGAGACCGACTTCTTCATTTCACTTCTCTTATTTTAATAACTGTCGTTAGAAACAGCGAAGATACGACAGAAACCTTTTCGTCTCAGTTTATCTGCTGGTCATTTGGTCCAAATCACATCAGTGTGAAACTGACCATAAACCTTTCTGTCTTTATCATCAGTCAATTACTCACCAGTGACTACACAGAAACTCACTACCTGGAAGACGGCACCCGGGTCACCACCAGTCCCCAAGACATTGTAAGTGTTTCACACATTGTGTGTATTTAAAGACTATTTTACACCATATGAAAAGTAACTGAAGTGTCTTCACCAGGATCACTGCTACTATCAAGGAAAGATCCTGAACCACAACGAGTCGTCCGTGAGTCTCAGCACCTGTGATGGACTGAGGTGAAGATATTCAGCAGTTTGTGTCGCCTACAATAAAAAGACCTTTTTTATGTGATTTTAAGGCTTTTCCAGACTCATATTTGTCCTCTAGAATTTATTTTTCAGCTATTTCCTATCACTTCTGGGCCTAAAGTGATAACATTATTATTTATTTCCTTCTTTTCACTTCCTCTTCACTCAGGGAATTGATAGGGAGAGTGGAGTTTCAAAAATATTTAAAATGTGCTTTAAATGTCCCAAGATCCTGATTTAAGAAAAGATCCTTTTTTAAATCATTGATCTTGATCGTGTCCTGGCTCCAGGGGTTACTTCCGGACATCTGCTCAGAGATATCTCATTGAACCGCTGACGACAGACGATGAAGGAGATCACGCTGTGACCGCGGTCGATGAGAATGAGAAGAAAATCACTCCTGCAGTTTGTGGTGTCACCAACACCAGCTGGAGCGATGACTTCGAACCACCGACCAGTCGCAGCCGCTCCAGATCAGGGGTAATGACACTGAGAGCACAGATCACAACGAACATTTATTTTTGTCCTGGTTTGTAGAGACAAACATTAACCAAGATGGATTAATGATACATTGTCTTCTTGTTTTCTTGTCCTTCAGGGAATAACAATTGTCCAGCAGCAGAAATACATCGAACTCTTCCTTGTTGCTGATTACCGTGAGGTAAAACACAAGAACACAGTAAAACTAGGGCCAGGAGTTGACAAAGATCTGTTGGTCAAACTAAGGAAGTCCTTTACAGGACAGTTATGAGATCAGCCATGATGGATGGGCAAACCTGTTGGCCTGCGGGCCACAACTGGGCCTAACATTTAACACAGGCGATGAGCCAAAGAGCAGAAAGTTGGAAAATGCGTTTAATTAGATAAATGTTGTGTAAAACTCATGTATAAAACATGCAAATTTTTTAAAAGCCTTTGTGACGTCATCTACTGGGCAAATGCAGGCATTGCAGGGAAAAGGGGAAAAATAATGATAATATCAATAAATTATTTAATTTGGACAAGGCTGGTGGGCCGCAATAAAAAGCTCAACTGGCCTTATTCGGCCCCCGGGCCTTAGTTTGCCCATGACTGTTTTAGAGACACTAGGAATAGGCTGAAGACAGGACGCAGAGCTGGAGGTGGAGGAGTTAGAGATGCTGAGATTCTCTTTAGGAGAGACAAGGATGGACAGGATCAGGAATGAGGTCTTTAAGGGGACAAGACAGACAGAAAGGTTTGGAGAAAAAACTAGAGAAGACAGATTGAAATGGTTTGGACATGTTCAAAGGAGGGACAGTGGATACATTGGTAGAAGAATGATCCTAGAGATGGAGCTACCAGGTAGGAGACAAAGAGGAGATTGATGGGAGGACATGGAGGTAGTTGGAGTTAGAGTAGAAGACACAGAGGACAGGGGGAGATGGACAACTTTCATTTGTTGTAGCAACACCTGGGGAAGGACAAGCTGAAAGGAAAAGAAGAAGCGTAATTGTTCTGTTTTGTGAATTCTGCTGAAGTTTTTGCAACAGTGTTCAGATGAATAAAGCACCAACTCTGACCTTACAGTACAATAAGATGAAACAGGATAAGAACAGACTGAGGAAGAGGATTTTTGAAATCGTCAACTTTGTCAACATGGTGAGTCTCACGTTGCTACGGTCACTGAGGTGAAGAGTCTCTGTCTGGAACCGTCCAACCATAACTCTCTCTTTGCTGCTCTTCACCTGCCGTCGTCATGGCTGAGAACAGGCCTACAAACCCCTGAGGACCTTCATCGCTCTGGTGGGACTCGAGATCTGGTCCAACGGTGACCAGATCACAGTGACTCCTCCAGCTGGAGCCAACCTGGACGCCTTCATGAAGTGGAGGAACTCTGAGCTGACGAAGAGGAAAAAACACGACAACGCTCATCTGATCAGGTTTGTTGCGGAAGTTTCTGTAAAAACAAGTCACGCGTATGTGAAAAAAAACAGTCATGGACAAATGGACAAAACTTTGTCTCCTTTGTTTCCACAGTGGAATTGATTTTGAAGGATCGACCGTGGGACTGGCTTTTATTGGAACTCTTTGTTCCGGTCATTCTGTCGGTGTAGTTCAGGTGAGGAAGTCAAGCTGCACAAGATTTTTTTCTATATATATTTATATAGGTTAGCTTTAGGTTAATAAATGTCTCATTCACAGGATCACAATGATCGCGCCATCGCAGTGGGAGCGACGCTGGCCCACGAGATGGGCCACAACCTGGGGATGGACCACGACGACTCAAGTGCCTGCAGCTGTGCTGGGGAAAGCTGCATCATGGCCGCGGCCCTCAGGTGGGAAACCAGGCGTTAAAAAAAAAATCCCTTGAAGCCATTTAGTCTCAGTGAAGCACAGCATCAGGTAACAATCTCTACCATTTCTGCCAGTGTTGCGTTCAATGACCGTCTGGTTTTTTCTCCTCCTTCAGCTGGAACATACCTCGATACTTCAGCAGCTGCAGCGGCATCAACTATGAGAAGTACCTGCTGAACCGCAGCCCGGGCTGCATGCTGGACAAACCCAGCTACAAGGACATTGTGGCGCCATCTGTCTGTGGGAACGGCTTCGTGGAGGCAGGAGAGCAGTGTGACTGTGGCACAGTGGAGGTAAAAGAGTCAAACCTCTGATCAACAGGATGTGGACGTCACGGACAGACACTGATTTTATCTTGGTTAAATTTGCAAACAGACAAAGAGTATTTCTGTAGTAAGTCTGTAAATAACAGTTTGAGAGGTGAATTCCACCCTGATGTTGCAGGAACTTGGATCTGCTCAGACAAGTTCTATCATCTGCTGGTATTTTCAGTTGCCTCTGGTCACAGCTTTTCCAAATAGAGAAGACAAGGTTTTGTGAACACAGGGCTTTTATTGTGATGAACATATTCATATTTTATCCATGCATATATTATGTATATTATGATACATATCGCAATTCAATGGCAACAATATCATATACTAAGTTTTTTTTAACATAATCTAACCATAGAAAAAATGTAAGGAGGCTAAACATGCACAACTGTTGACGCGTGACATCAGTGACTAAAATTGCAATGGAGGAATGTACACAAGTAATCACTGGAGATACAATAAGCCATTTATATTGGCATATTGATTGCAAAAATATCAATAGACTTCTGTGAAATATTTATGCCGCTTCATGACATCAGCGTAGTGGTATTCCCCCTTGCTTCCCAACATAAAATTCAATTTTTATTTCAGTAAACAGTTTGTTTGAAATCAGGTGTCGCCAGGGCCGGATTAACACCATCTGAGGCCTTGGGCTAGTTCCCTTCAAAGGACGAAAACTGTTACCATCTTTATTTTGAATTTGGGCAAAATAAAATATGAGGGCCGTTGTTCTGAAGTTTTTTCCTACCTATAATATCTTCCTACCCTCTGTTTTTAGGGTGGAAGCACATTTTTATAGAAGGTGGTCGGTAAATATTATGGGTGTAGTGGAGCAAAATTGGTAAAAAAAAAAAAAAAATAGACTTCTTCCACTTTTTTTGTCACAAGACATCAGCAACCAGAGCGCATCCCCTGGTGGCGAGAGGCGGGGCTGCAGCACCTTTAGCCCATTCTGTTAATTTGCCTAATTAAGAAATTGCCTAATCTGTTGATCATTCTGGGATTTTTTTTTAGCTCAATTTTAGAATGAATGCCTGTGTTCTGTCTTTACAGGAATGCAAAAATCCTTGTTGCAACGCCACCACGTGTTTGCTGTACGATGATGCAGAGTGTGGGGAGGGAGAATGCTGTGAGGACTGTAAGGTGAGTCCAACTCAACGGTTGAAGTCTTCTATCACTTTCTCTGAAACGACTTTCCTGGTTTCCAGTCTACTACTGCCATCTGCTGGTCATTATATATATTACACCACAGAATATATATTTTTTATTTATTTATTTTTCTAGAAACACTAGACGGAAACGTACATTTAGGTCTAAATTATTTTATAAGAAATTTTTAACAAAATCAAATTACACAAAGACATTAAGACAGCTTATTTGATATAATCCATTGTGTTTCCTTTCTCCAAACACAGATCCTGCCTTCCTCCAGGGAATGTCGCAGGAAGCAGGACGACTGTGATTTGGCCGAGTACTGCGATGGAAAGACCAACGTCTGTCCTGAAGATGTGTTTGCTGTGAATGGTTTACCGTGCGACGAAGGCAGAGGTTACTGCTTCAATGGTCAGTGTCCTCAGAGGCCAGACCAGTGTGTTAAACTGTATGGACCAGGTTGGTGTTTTTATTTTCTTACATCACAGTGAAATTCACGTAAAAAAGTTTGGTTCTGTAACTCCGGCCGTTGTCTCCAGCTGCCATAGAGGCTGCACCTCACTGCTACGGCTATAACACCAGAGGAACCTACTACGCCTTCTGCAAACGCCCCGCAAGAGACCGCTACATCCCCTGCCAAAAGGAGTGAGTCACTATGGTCTAAAAAATAAAAAAATAAGTTTGAGATTAAAGAGAAAGTAGGTCACAGATTGATGAGAGAAACTCAGAAATAATATAAATTAAGCCACAATTACTCAAACTCAGTTTGAATGTTTGAAGATAGGTTAGAAATTACTTTGATATTGTCCTAATTACATTATTGCCTTATTTGATCTGTATAGTTAATGAATTATATACCGTATATATACATATAATAAACAGAATATGCTAAAAAGGCTGCATCCCCGGGCCTTGCCAGCAGAGGGGGTGGGGGTGTGTTCTCCGGTTGCTATTGTCAAGTTGCAAAAATTTGTAAAAATTAATTTTACTTTCTATCAAACCCCTATATTTTTCCTCCTACCCACTCCTTGGGTGTATAACTTTAGAAATATGCTACTACATTTAAAACAAAGGGTAGGAACATGTTACAGGTAGGAAAAAACTTCAGAAACGGCTAGAAATTTTCACTACAAGTAAGAAAATATTATGGGTAAGAAAATATGTCAGAACAATGGCACCCCGCACTATGATCTTCTGAAAGGATTTGCGTCAGTGTTATGATCGGGAGACGATATGAAGACCCTGGTCTTTAGCCCCAGACCCATAGTGTTGATCTGGTCTTCACTATTAGCTGATCCTAGAAAAAAACTAGCCTAAAATTAAGCAACTCCTATTTTATCTCTTCCAGAGACCAGTACTGTGGGAAGCTCTTCTGTCAACACGGTAAAGACAGTCCAAACTACGGTCGCATGGTCAAAGTGGGCAACTGCAAGGCCGCCTTCTTTGATGACCACACCAAAGACTACGGTCAAGTGGACATTGGGACAAAGTGTGGGGATGGGAAGGTAATAAGCAGTATCTGATAAATACTCTGATAAATACTGATAAAATAGTATCTGAAAATACCAGGACTGACTACTGCTGCGTTAAAGTATTCCAACTATATGCCAACTTTCTTCTGATTTGTCCTTCTTTGTGACTGGATGGATGGATGGATGGATGGATGGATGGATGGATGGATGGATGGATGGATGGATGGATAGATAGATAGATAGATAGATAGATAGATAGATAGATAGATAGATAGATAGATAGATAGATAGATAGATAGATAGATAGATAGATAGATAGATAGATAGATAGTACCAGAGACTGGTCTTTGATGTTTCATTTTTTGTGACCACGGGTTTCATTTTCATCATCAGGTTTATCAATAGTTGTTTTTTACCTCCTCAGGTCTGCAGTCAGAACGAGTGTGTGGACCTAGCTGTGGCTTATAGGAATGTGAATTGTTCTGCAAAGTGTCCAGGTCATGCTGTGAGTACACAGTACTATACTACAGTACACTACAACAGTACACATGAACCATGAAGCCTGACTCAAATTTTACGTAATCCCAAATCTAGTGGCTTCACCGATGACAACAATATTTGTCTTCTGAGAATCTTTACTGATAATAACAGACCTCTTATACCGACATGTTCTTCAGGTCTGTAACCACAGGAGTGAGTGTCAGTGTGAACCTGGTTGGATGCCTCCTTATTGCAGCACGAAGGACAAAGATTTCGCTCCTCTTTCAACTGGTAACCTCAACATGTCAACCCATTTATTTTAGACACGTGTGGTTTTGCCAATGCCTCCAGACTAAAGGAATGTTTTGTGTCCTGCAGGAGCAACGGTTGCTGTTTCTATAGCCGTCATACTCATACTGGTTGGAATCATGGCAGGTGTGATTGGGATCCTGTGGAAAAAACGGAAAGGTTCCCCACTCCCAACGTAAGTTTGGGAATCTTTCGGAGATTCTTCTGGTTGGAGGTCTGACTGGTAGAAAACTTGGAGGCTAGAAAGTATTTTAACGTATTATTAAGTTGTTAGCGGTAGTAATTTTTTCAGTATTACTTTTTCTACTTACTGTGTGTGCCCTAAATAAATATACAGACACTGAAATAAAATTAAAAGTTATATACTGTATATATCCTATAAAATGATTAAAAATGTAGTAATTATAATATAATTAATGTGTCCAATGACAGCAGTATTGTGATCAAATTATTTCTTCCAGATTACGCACCCAGAGGAAACAGGCTCCTTTGGACCGATCTGTCCAACGGCCGAACGTAGGACCACCTTCAGCTGTCATGTTACATCAGGTAAATTATTCTACTGCACAGAAACTCAGCTGTTTCATCAACGATTACGTTCATAAACCATTGACTTTTCATCACAGCCGGGGAGACCAAAGCCCAAAGGAGCTCCTCCTCCTCCTCCTCCTGCAGGAAACCGACCAAAACCACCAGCTCAGAACTACATGGCTGCTCGTCAGGTAACTTACCTGGTGTTTAAAAAAAAAATCTACACCTTAATTGATGGTTTCCTGACGGGACTAAACAATTATTCTTTACTATTTCTGTGAAATTAGCCCAGAGTTTGACAAGAACTTGACTTGGAAAGTCGTACATATCCCCACGGTGGAAACCCTTGGGTTACGCAAAACTAAATTTTAGTCAAAAATTAGCCGAAATTATGTTGCTGTTATTTATTTTATTGCTCAAATAAGAAATAAATGCAAAATAGAAAGGCTAATAATTTAAAATGTCCGTCTCATCAAATGTTATCAAAACAACATCTACGCCAAACCTAAGTAGCCACTAACAAATAGGTCCTAAACACAACATACAGACAGTAAAGACAATCACAACAACAAAATATTGCGTTAAAAAATCTGTTATTTCTATATATATTTATGTCTTTATCGATTTTAAATCACTGCCAAAGTTTATTCAATCATCCATGTGTCTTTGTTCAGGCACTGAGGCCAGTCCCTCCACCCAAGGTTTGAGCTGCAATGACGTCAGCGATGATGTTGACTGTGATGTAGGTAAATCCCTCATTTCACCTGTAGGGGGCATCTACTGTACTTTCTTCCGAGCCTGTGTCCAACTAGCCTGGACTAGAGGCTGCTCTCAGGAAGACTGTTTTTTATAAATGCAAAGACTGGTCTACACTAGTGTGTCTTTTTACCAGAGACGTGTTGAGGGACCACCAATTCCCATGATGCCTTGCCTCCACAAGCCTGTAAACTACGTGGACTGAACACTTGGGTTTTTTAAGGCACTTTTTTTCATCTGTGATTTGTGGTTTGCAGCTCTGATTCCAAACATGAGCCATACTATTTTGCTCTTTATTTTTACCGTTGTTGCACATGACTGGGTGCCCTGAATATTGTGAGGAATTATAAAAATCTGAATGGATGTAATATTATTTTATGTATTTTATCTTTTATATTTCTGCATTATTCTTTGCAGCAGCCTATATGTATGTATGGAAAGTTGAATGAAAAAGGTCAATAAGTTCATTTCATAAAGAAAAGTAAATTTATTATTTGTTTTCAACTGTGTTTGAAAGCTGCAGTAAAGTCAATTTGTCAATGTGTGTGTGTGTGTATTCATAGATACCAACATTTTTAAATGTATTTATAGTCTATGATTGAATGCTTATAACTTACAAGCAAATGCACAGAATTATCTATTATCCATCAAATGATGAGAATAAGAAATCTTTTGAAAAAGGGTTTCCTGCTGTAAAGGATTTCAGAGCAATGCAGTAAAGTTGCTGTTGCTGCTGCATGCAAAACTAGACTTTTAGATTTTTTTTCATCAAAAAATTCTTAAAAAATGTAATTTGATGAGAATGATTTGGAAAGATGAACAATGTCGAAAGGTTTCTGAAAGAAACATTTCCAAAATAATTTTACAAATGGGGATAGGCCACTTTTTTCTAAAACCTATAAAAGATGATATGTGTAATAAAAACATTTTTGGGGGCTGATGCAAAAAAGTGATCACAGTAAATTATTGTCTTCATAAGTTCCAGAGCAAATCTTCAGAATTAAAGGTTTCTAAAAAAACGACTAGAAAAGCATTCATTTGTCTGAGAGAACTTGGTTGTGTACAGTTTGATGGTTAAAATTATGAAAATTTATAATTTTTTGGGATGAAAAGTATTGATCACATTTCTAAAATGTCCTCGTAAGATCCAGTAGAAATCTCCAAAAATGTTTTTTTTCAAAAAAGACTAAAAATGCAGTCATTTGTCTTAGAATGCTTAGTTATATACATTTTGGTGGTTAAAAATGTAAAAATGTATAATTTTTGAGTATTCATACTAGTGATCACAGTCTAATAATGTCCTCCAAAGTCCCAAAAGAAATCTCCAAAAATCAAAGTTTTTCAAAAATGACTAAAAATGCATTCATTTGTCTTAGAAAGCTAAGTTATATACATTTTGGTGGTTAAAAATGTAAAAATTTATAATTGTGCGGTATTCATACTAGTGATCACAAATCCCAATAGAAATCTCCAAAAATCAAAGATTTTCAAAAAAAACTAAAAATGCAGTCATTTGTCTTAGAATGCTTAGTTATGCACATTTTGGTGGTTAAAAATGTAAAAATTTATAATTTTTGAGTATTCATACTAGTGATCACAGTCTAATAATGTCCTCCAAAGTCCCAAAAGAAATCTTCAAAAATAAAGGTTTTTCAAAAATGACTAAAAATGCATTCATTTGTCTTAGAATGCTAAGTTATGTACATTTTGGTGGTTAAAAATGTAAAAAATTTATAATTGTGCGGTATTCATACTAGTGATCACAGTCTAATAATGTCCTCTTAAATCCCAATAGAAATCTCCAAAAATAAAAGTTTTTCAAAAATGACTAAAAATGCAGTCATTTGTCTTAGAATGCTAAGTTATGTACATTTTGGTGGTTAAAAATGAAAAGAATTATAATTTTTGAGTATTCATACTAGTGATCACAGTCTAATAAAGTCCTCCAAAGTCCCAAAAGAAATCTCCAAAAAAAAAAGTTTTTCAAAAATGACTAAAAATGCAGTCATTTGTCTTAGAATGCTTAGTTATATACATTTTGGTGGTTAAAAATGTAAAAAATTATCATTTTTGAGTATTCATACTAGTGATCACAGTCTAATAATGTCCTCCAAA
>JAFBJS010012359.1:0-36513 GCA_016785265.1 Paraplagusia blochii
GCAGAGCAGGGGATATCAGAAACCGACACAATTCTCCAATCCAAAACGCGGGCAGTCTCGTGTATCTATCCACTGGACTGTTCCCAATTTTAGAGGACCATACAGTGGTATGAAAAAGTATCTGAACCTTTTGGAATTTGTCACATTTCTGCATAAAATCACCATCAAATGTAATCAGATATTTGTCAAAATCACACAGATGAAAAAACAGTGTCTGCTTTAACTAAACCCACCCAAACATTTATAGGTTTTCATATTTTAATGTGGATAGCATGCAAACAATGACAGAAGGGGGAGGAATAAGTAACTGAACCCTCTGCCTAAGGAGAGCAATTGAAACCAATTTTTACCAAACAATTTAAGTCAAGTGTGTGCCCAATCACTGATGAGTGGCTTAAAGCTACCCTGCCCACTATAAAACACACACCTGATGAGAATTGTCTTCATGAGAAGCATTGTCTGATGTGCACCATGGTTCGCTCAAAAGCTGTCTGAAGACCTGCGATCAAAAATTCTCAATTTGTATAAAGCTGGGAAAGGATACAAAACCATCTCTAAAAGTCTAGATGTTCATCAATCGACAGTCAGAGAAGTTGTCTACAAATGGAGAGAGTTTGGCACTGTTGCTTCTCTCCCAAGGAGTGGCCGTCCACCTAAGATAACGCCAAGAGTTCAGCGCAGAATACTCAGAGAGGTAAAAAAGAACCCTAGAGTGTCTGCTAAAGACTTACAGAAATCACTGGCACAGTCCAATGTCTCTGTCCACACATCAACTATATGTAAAACACTGGCCAAGAATGGTGTTCATGGGAGACCTTCACGGAGGAAGCCACTGCTGTCTAAAAAAAACATTGTTGGTCGTTTAATGTTCGCAAAAAGGCACTTGGACACTCCACAGAAGTTTTGGCAAAATATTTTGTGGACTGATGAAACAAAAGTTGAATTGTTTGGAAGGAACACACAACGTCATGTGTGGAGGAAAAATGGAACAGCTCACCAACATAAACACCTCATCCCCACCGTAAAGCATGGTGGAGGGTGCATCATGGTATGGGGCTGTTTTGCTGCCTCAGGGCCTGGACAACTTGCAATTATCAATGGAAAAATGAATTCACAAGTTTATCAGGATGTTTTGCAGGAAAACCTGAGGCCATCTGTCAGACAGTTGAAGCTGAAAAGAGGATGGATGCTACAACAAGACAATGATCCAAAACACACAAGTAAATCAACTACAGAATGGTTACAGAAGAACAAAATACACGTTCTAGAGTGGCCAAGTCAAAGTCCAGACTTGAACCCCATTGAGATGCTGTGGCATGACCACTTTGTGTTTATGATATTTTCAATATTATTATTCATTCATTCATTCATCTTTATATGCTTATACCTACGTCACCGGGTCACAGGTTAAATATAAATAGCATACTTACATACTTGTACTTATGCATACTTGCGTCCTCAAGGCTTCAGGTTTGAATCCACCAGCTGCCAGGTTTCCACTGCTGCTGATCATAGCACCGTCCTAACCCACATAACTTCACCCACAGAGGAGCTCACAGTATGGAGCAGTGTGATTTGGGTGACAGTATTAGAGAAGCCAGACTGAGATGTTTTGGACATGTTCAGAGGAGGGACATTAAATACATTGGTAGAAGAATGATCCTAGCCCTGGAGCTACCAGGTAGGAGACAAAGAGGAGATTGAAGGATGCAATGAGGGAGGACATGGAGGTACAATAGTTGGAGTCGTAGTAGAAGATACAGAGAACAGGGCGAGATGGAAAACATTGATTTGTTTTTGGCAACCCATATAAAAGGAATAAGCTGAAAGGAGAAAGAGAAGAAGATTGTGTTGGTCCAACCCACCTGACATCTAATTAGAATGACACCCCGGTGCTCAGAATTAAATGTTTTCCTCTTTGGTATCTAGTATGCAAAAGATGGCTAGACAGCTACCTGCTAAACAACAGTAGTGACAGAAAATGTGAGCATCACTGTTCACACACTTCAAACATGCATGTGTGAGTGTGTTACCTCTGTCAAAGCTCCATTTTAAGTCTGCGCAGGATTAGCTTAGCGTGGTTACCCACATGTCAAGCTCAATCAGTGCAACTGCTCTCTCAGAACTGAATTTTCAGGCTCACTCGTGTATGAAATTCATTTAGTCCACACCTTTACTTCTGACTTCATCTTGAATCAGAGGCCATTCAGAGCTGATGGACCTTGGTTTCACACAGTGTGTGGTTCCATATGTGGAGTTTACAGACACAGGTATATCACCAGAGAAATAAAAATCTGCATAATGAGATGACCTTCTAATTGATTGAAAGAATAATAGTCTTTTTTGACTGCCAAAATTGTTCTCTATAGTGCTGACTCTGCTTATTCTCATTACTGAACAACAACTGAATATTTATCAGTGGACAGGTCAAGACTGCACACCTGGATGTTTTTGTTCCTGGGACTGCCTTGCCCATAAAGGTTAAATAAAAAAAAAATGTTCTTGATGAGATGTTATGTCCAACATTTCAATGAAAGACTTGCATCTAAGGTCTCAAATACAATGAATGTTTGTTTTGGCTCTATTGTGGACGCCTCTCTGAGACCATTTTGAAACATGAATGAACTCTAGGCCTCTAGTTTTCTCTTGCATTAGACTGTTCTCTTAGTTGCTTGTTCTCTTATGAGCCTGAATTGAATAGCAATAGTATTGTTTGTCCTAACCAATCAGATTTTGTGTTAGCATCAGGCTAAAATGGCAATTGTTTCTAGCAAACCTAGAGTTATGACGGTGATTTAAAGACAGAGTGCACCTCAACAGGTTTGGTTGGAAGTAACTGAACTTGTTTCATTCCTCAGCTGAGGAACATCATCAGTTTCAGTGATGTAAGGGTACACTAGTTGCTAAACTCCTCTAGACCAGTTGTCCCCAACCACAGGGTTGCGAACCAGTTACCCTACAAATGTCAAATGTTATCGGCTACAGAGAGATCATGGTTGCTTTACATTATTTTTGTTTAATTTATTATCTGATGCTTAACAGTGTTTTATTTTGAAAAATGACTGGATCCTTTCTTATTTGTGTGTTTGGGCTAGGTCCAATATGTTAAACAAATGGCAACTGGCTGCCTCCTTGTTTCAGCTATCAGCTAAGAGTTCTGCATTATAAGACAAACATAATTAAGTGATGATCAGCTATGTTTGCCAATTGAGGTGCATTAAAGTTGAAACTCCAAGGTTTCTCTGGAATAATTGAATACATCTAAAAGACAAATAAGAGAATTGGTTTTGTGTACAGATAATGAGAAATTTCAGCTATTAAGTTCAGTCTTTTAATAAAATTGAAATGTTATCATGTCATGATTGATGCATCTAGATGAATGATGATTGCTTTAGTAATGGTGCTATTAAAGCTACATGAGTTATCTAGGATGTAATGACTTTTGCATCATATTAATGTTGTTAAGATGTACGTATTTATTCAGGACACAGCTTTAAACCTAGATGAGAAATGAATGAAACACATGAAGCACATCAAATGCTAACACTTATTGTGGAATTACCTGGACACTCAATACATATTTTGTGAGATTCCAAAACTCATATGTCAGGCCAATGGCAACTGATGATATCCTGTATACATGACTTTCCAATGTTGATAACAATAGAAGAAACATGTATGATAGGGCAGAGGTTAGCTTTGAGAAAGGAAACAGAGACATCACATTGATGATGTTGCATTATTTTTATGCATTTCGCAGACACTTTTATCGAAAGCGAATTACAGAGGGGGAATAACAATATCAAGACACTGGTTCCTCTAAGAATTAAAAAGTTTATATTAGTTATATCAATATCTGAACCACCATCTCAAGGTGGATTAAGTTATCCACATAAGTTGACGATAATTTGTTTTGTTTTATTTTTTTACAGTGAATAATGGTAACTGTGGTAAGTACCAATATTAATACCGTTTCATACTTCCTAAAAACAATTTCCAGAATGTTATTTATACCAATTCAACGGATTGGATTTGGATGTCAGATATGAACATTTTTATCATATATGTCTTACCTGTATTTAGTATGCTGTTTTTTTCCAAACACAAATTCTAATACATGCAGCCAGTTGCTCATCTCATGAAGTTACAAGTGACTCCAGCATATTTGGAAAACATGTCTGTCATTATCAGAGGAAAAAATAATGAGAATTCTTCGTTAGATTACATAAGTTTACTTATAGTGGACCTATATATTTTTGTTGCCTGATATTGTCAGACACACTTAAAAAGAAATGTAAATTCTTCCTCAGGTACACTTTTGGAAGCAATGAACATTTACTTAATGTGTGCTTTTAAAAAGCAACCAAGAAAAGGTTATATAAATTATATAAAAAATATTGATACAAAACAAATAATAATAAAAAGAAAATCAAATATATTGGCTTCGTAAAAATATAGTGCTATTTATTTAAATGCATTGGGCCCTGCTGTATTTAATTGTCTTTTTTTTTTTTCATTTTCTCTAATTTGAAATGGTAATGGTGATCCAAATGAAGAAATTATGTTTCTGAGGTCAACACATGCACATCTGTCAGCATTTTAATGTAGCGTGGGTGTGTTTGCGTGTGTATGCTATGTTTGTTCTCTACACTCCCATTTTGTGAATCTTGTTTTCATCTTCATTTTTTCTCATTTGGCTGATGTCCTTCTGTAGGGACAGCAACACATTTTAAATTCTGTCAAATGTTGCCAAACCTCCATTCACACTGTGTGAAGGGCAAATACAAATCTGGGCAGGCCGGCTCCTAATAAATAAGACTCATGTCTGCAGGACACATTTTTGTGTTTTTTAGCCTCAGGCAGAGGGGAAAGAGTTGCTCTTCTGAGGTCGGACGTGATAATGTCTGCAGACCTGGTTTGGTTGTGACCTGCAGGAAAAAAAAGGCAGCAAATAAAAAACATGACTATCAAACGTGGGTAACAGCTCTCTCCAGAGAACTATAGAGACATCAGCGAATACAAATGCAAAACTGATATGATTACATTAGGATGTCATGATTCCTAGCTAGAATTTGGTTCAATATTTGACAAAGAAAAAGAAAGAAGAAGAAAATAAAAAACTGAACATAGACTGGAAACTGGAGTGTGTCAGACACGGTGGCTCTTTGAAAAAAGAGCCATTCCACCTGCTGAACCACAGCCAAGCTTTTAGAGCATCTTTAGTGAATGTCTTGCCGTCCTCTTACAACAGTGTTAGGATGTCGTGTGTTGAAAGTGTGCGGGAATATTTCAAAGTTTCCATAGCCTTGAATCCACTCTCCTTGAAGTAAACACATAAATAAAAAAAAAAAAAACTAAAAGAAACACTCACAACATATAAAGTATTTTTGTCAGCAAAACCTGTGAAAACAGCAAAAACTAATAGTGATGCATTTCTTAGTTCTGCAATATTTTCCACTCTCAACAGTAAACACATTGGTCCCCGCTCTAGATATTAATCTCGAAAAAAAAAAAAAAAAACGAAAGAGAAAAGAAATCATGAGAATGTAGCTTTAGGCCATCCGAGGCTGAGTAATCTTCTAAACCGCTGGGCACAATAGATTTTTAACAAACATTACTCAAACTGCAGCAAAGAGTCTGTTTGTCTGGGACTATTTTCAAAGAATGATTAAAACACAACCTCTGTCAGCCACGTAAACAAACTAGTGTTATGTGCTTGCGTGCACGGATAGATAGATAGATAGATAGATAGATAGATAGATAGATAGATAGATAGATATATAGATAGATAGATAGATAGATAGATAGATTTTAATATGGTACTTTATTAACACAATCCAGGAAAGAACAGAGGTCATCCAGTCAGCAGCATAAAAAAACTAATCCAAGACAGTTTCATCAGCAAGGTCAAGATTGACAACAAGTCAAATTATTAAACATGGTACACATTATTAAACATGGTACACAACAGATGTGATCCAACATCAGTACAAAGCAAACAACCGCAGTGTAGCTGTTATCCTCCCCCGACTCCTCACTGAACTTTACCAAAACCCTTTATTACATCTGCTGAAATCCGCTTGGCCTGTTTTTATCTGTCAGTTACCTCAGACATTTTTCAAAAGAAATTGAATTTATAAGACTCCTTCTGAAGTGAACTGTGACCAGCCAAGAATTCAAATAACAAAACCACTCAGGTTCATTTCAGGAAGACCGTTCTTACCCTGTCTCTTATACACATTTTCTTCTTCCAACGAGCGATGTCCAGACCCGCCTCCCTGGACTCCGTACCTGGGGGGGGTCGACCTCCCTTCGAATCCACAGCCTCACCATCACCATCACTGCTGTTGGAAGTAGCTGCCACATACTTAAGAGTCCCTGTCTCCATACGTCCATTTTTGGCCTCTACTCCTACGGGCCGCACTTTCTTTCTCTTCTTCCTGCTCCTGCACACCGACTCCTGGCTAACCTCCCCTCCCACCTCCATCGCCACAGGGGTGTCACTAGTCCCAGACGCCTGAACCCTGTCTGCCACCGTATTGCTTAGTTCCCCAGCCCTGTCTGTATTCACACTAACAGATTTGTCCCTGAAATCATCCCCCCCATTAACTGCCACCTCTGTACCTAGATNNNNGTTATCTCCACCTCACCCTCCTTCTCGTCCAATCCCTGTGCCCCCTGTTCTACGCCTCCCTGAGCGAGTGATGCTGCACCCATGTGTGGCTCAGCCTCAGCAGCCGACCCAGCGAGTGACCCAGATGTGCTCACTTCCATCGTGTCGGATAAACATGCAGTTGCGCCCTCAACGGGAGTAACCACCTGCGCCTCCGGTTCTCCCGCAGCAGTGGCCGTCCGTGCGGCGGTCACACTCCGTCCCCCCTCCGCGCCGTCACCGGCCACAGTGGGAGTGGCAGCAGCTTCATTCATAGCAGCAGGTGCAGGTTGTTTGGCAGCAGGTCTGGCAGCTGTGGACGCGGCGGCAGATAGATAGATAGATAGATAGATAAACCAAACTGCCTGTCAAAAGCACTCTCTATCCTTTCCTCACTTGAAAACACAACCCAAAGATACCTAAACTCTCCACTGGAGGCAGGGTCTCTTCCCCTACTTACCCTGTGGAGGGTATAGAGGCTTGACTTTCAGCTTAATTCATCTATTCAGATCTCTGGAGACTGACGGGTGTGATCCCCTGGAGTCCAACCTGTGGACTGTCAAATGGCAGTCCACAGGTTGGGGGTCGTACACCGTTCTGACTCGTTCTGCCACGCAATGTTGCAGAGACGTGTCAAGCATGGCAGCTTCACATCACCCTGAGACTTCAGGTCTTCCGCTTACATCTTATCCACCCCTGGTGCCTTGCCTTTGAGCAGCTTCTCATGCACTTCAGTGACATCACCACAGGAGATGAGTTGAACAGCTGCCAAGCCCCCTGCCTCTGCTTCCTTTACAGAAGACGTGTCAGGAGGGTTTAGTCTTCAAAGTATTCCTTCAACCGTCCAATTGCATAATCATTAGAGGTCAACAACTCTCCATCTCCAATAGAGTGTTTGGAAACTGCTATATAGTTTTCCAGAATTCTTTCATGTCCGACAGATAATCCTCCCCCGACTCCTCACTGAACTTTACCAAAACCCTTTATTACATCTGCTGAAATCCGCTTGGCCTGTTTTTATCTGTCAGTTACCTCAGACATTTTTCAAAAGAAATTGAATTTATAAGACTCCTTCTGAAGTGAACTGTGACCAGCCAAGAATTCAAATAACAAAACCACTCAGGTTCATTTCAGGAAGACCGTTCTTACCGTTCCCCTATGCCCCTCCAGGTGTCACTGTCTCTACCCATCTGGGCATCGAGGTTGTCCCAACAAGAAGATAAAATCCCTGCAAGAGCACTTTCTAATAATCCTCCCAGTGCTTGCAGTAGACTGGGTTCCCTACACTACCATTCGGCCCGCAGGCCAAAACAAATCTGAGTGGGCTATTCCCAACCCAGAGGTACAGTGTAAGACAAAGCAGTGGGCACAGAACAGACCACCAAGCGATTGCCTCCGAGCAACCTCAAGCTTGGCTCCAGGGTGGATATTTATGTTGCTCAGTCCGAGATAGATACAATCCTTGGTTTTATATTTCTCGTCATCAGGGTTGTTTTTTAACCACATTTGTCTGATCAATCCCTTAGGACCTGTTTGTCTTGAGACAACCTACTCTAACCAATACATTAATCATTTTATAAAGTGTTACAGCAAACACAAAGGTAGTCAAATATTTTAATTGCGTCTACAGCAGCAATTTCGACCCTTCAACGCCACCACTTTTAATAGATGAATACATTTTCAAAATATGTTGTCTTTTTATTCGAAGAAAATCAGACACTTACTGACCTCTTGTTTTAAAGCATTGCCAGAAAATCTTTTATCAAGTCATTAAAGTGATATGAGTGGATTTTTTTTTTAATTAGGTTAATTAGCGAAACTGAAGTGCATTTGCGGGCCGGCACTAGTTCCAAGAACACGGGTTGGGAACTCTGTCTTCACAGCACCTTTTGTCCTCTGCTGCTCTGTCTTTTCGTTCTTCTCCTTTCCATTAATTTTTCTGCAGCCCAATGTATTATTAGTATCAAACTTAGCCATATCTTTGCTCGCACTGTTTGTCCACTGTGTGATGGGTGATGCTGAAGAGCAGCTTCTGTTGAAAGGAAGCAAGTTTAAACCCCTCTGCTGTGACCAAATATCTTTTGTCTTCACATTGTGACAAGTACGTTTGATTTGTGCATGATGATACCAAAGATAGGGCTCTTCATGTTTTGACTATTGTACGGACTCCACTTTTATTTAGGAATCAAGAGGCAATAACGCCGAGATTAGATTTAGTTTTTCGAGATTGTCGAAAGAGAATGGGAAAAGTGACGCAGCAGAATTGGGATATTGTTTTTGTGTCATGCAGGAGTTACAGCAAATTATTTCATGACCAATGATTTTCCTGTAAAGACATCCTGTAAGTCTGTAAAAATCAGCAAGAAGAATAAACAGCATTTCATGCAATAGGTACAAAAAAAATCCAATAATATTATTATTTCATCCAGGAAAACAATTTTTGTTTACATATATTCAAGCCATTAAAGTTCTAATTATTTGAGATATCTCTTTCCGGCTCATCTTTTTTATTTTATCTTTCCATTTATATTTCATATTACATATTGAACTTTGAGGATTTGTAGTAAAACGCAGATGGTATGAAAATGTTTTTTTTTGTGTGTGTCCGGCCGTGCCCCACTGTAATAAGTAGAGCTGCAGAAAATGAGTTTACCTATATCTTTTGTTCGCTACACTTATCCAATAAGGCTGTGATGCAGCAGCTGTAATCTGATTTGTTCTGTCTGTCAGGAGTGAACACATTCCTCACAGTGATTTGTACGAGGAATCATTGTCTCGCAGCAACATCCTCTCCTAGAGGCTGATTTTTATTTGCTTTTTTTCTTTGTCATCATTTAAGTGTTTTGGCGTTTTTTCTATTCACAGATGAAGGTGCTGGAGGTCACAGACACCTTCTCATCAGTTCATTCTTCAAGGAATCTAAAGCGTGTCATGTTTTTTGTAAAGGTCAGAAATCTATCTGCTCTGTTTTAGACCTCCCTGTTATAGACTGATCTCCAGGCCTTTGGTAAAATCATTAATTTTAAAATATCCTTTACCCTCAACCTCATATTTTACTGAGCTTTTTTTTTGTTTGTTTGTTATATTTAAAAAAACAATGGTAAATAATAGATTCAAGATAAACGGAGTGACCATCTACAGAAAGCCATTCACCAAAGGAATTTAATATTAGGTATTTAATATTACCTAATGTTTTAAAATTTAGTTTATTGTCATTTTTGTGCATTAGATATTATGGGGTTCATTGGTGTGAAACTCTAGAGTGCACCTCCTGGGCAAGATCAAGTATATTTAGTACAATTTTGACACGTTAGTCAGACAGTTTTTTAAAGTTGCACGACTCTTGGTCGGACCCAGTTGTTGGCTTGAGTCGGTCGACTCCAGTCATGCAATGCACACTGAGTTAGGACAAGCCATTATAATCTCACGATGAATCGTGACAATCAAACATGTTTGAAATCCTGCGGATTTGCCTATAATTTCCCCCCTACCATGATACATAAAGACATAAACAAGTAAACAACAGTGATAAGTGTGACAGAACTGACAGACCAGACTGACTGCGTCTCTTAAGACATTTCCTTGTCCATATATGTTGTCGTTGTCACCTTTTCTAATCTGGTCTAATTACAGTCCTGGCACAAATTGTCAAAGTTTTTGTTTACTAAGCACTACTGCCACTGTGTCTCAGAGAGCAACTGCGAGCATCCAGGCATTTCCAACTTCTAGCTTCTTCTTCTTGTTCGTCTTCAATTGATTACAACTTGTATTCTTGTTTGGTTGTACATTTGTAACAACTGTCAATAAAGTTTTCTTCTGACATTGTAAAAAAGTAATATCTTCCTTGTCTTTGTTTCCAATAGATCATTATACATTTGGTTGACACTTTCATCCAGTGCAGTTCTGGTCAAGGAGTAAACCATGTTGTGTATGATTGTACAGTGTGATTAGTCCAATCACACCGGACCATTAGATCAAACAGTGATTTAATGGTCAATGCCAACTGGAGCTGATCACCTTTGTGCTTCACATGTACAGTGAAGAACAGTTCCAATTGCAGCCACTATTGGAAAAAATGTGCACAGTGTACACCCAATTTCAAGAAGGGGTTACCTCCAGGAAGGTTCATGGGGACGGGTATGATGGAGTGTGTCATAAAAAAACACTGATCATGCGAACAGATAAGTGTATGACGATGGGTAGATGGATATACGATACACATCAACTTAATTGTCATCATAAGAATCACTGCTAGGGTTTAATTCTATATTGTTTTCACCTGAACAGTAGCAATTGTACCATAAAGAAAGTCCTAGTCCTCCACTGTTCTGCTTTGTCTGTTGAAATCATTATTTCAGTCCAATAAATTAACCGAACAAACAAGACCTTAATATTGTTTAACCTTTCCGACCTGTAATTAAACGACTGCATGAATAAAATCAGATGTTCTTCATGCAGAACAAATGTAGAAAAGTCTAGAGCTGATTGGCCCTGATGTATTGTTATTACCTCATTGGACAATTTTCCAAATGTGGCCCAGCTAATGCACATTGGGTTTTGTCTCAATTGTTTTGTCCATAATAGTTGAGCTCTGCTACATGCTGCTCTATAGGGCATTTGTCCTTGTAAGAGAATCGAAAGATGACGAGATTAATTGCAACTCATACTTAATACAAAAGGAGAACGGACTCTCTCAGAATGATTTTCTCAGGCTTTCCCCGTAAATGAAAAAAATGTGATGTGAGGTAAAAACATATAATATACCAAAAAATTTAATTTCCTCATTTGTTACAGAGTAACTGTAGATTTGTTAACTAACGAATCACAGTTGTAATTAAGCATGCAGAATTACAATTAAGTGAGGTAAGATATCATTCCTAAAAATAGCAAATACCTTTAGTTCATATGATGAAGTAACATACATCTGCAGATGGTATATCTAGATATAAATGTGGAAAAATGACAAAGGAAACATGCAAAATACCTCACTTCATAAATTTTATGTTTGAAAGTCAAGGCTCTGTTGCCAAATTTGGCCCACGAACACATCTTATGTTGCATGGAAGTGGACTTGGGTGCTGAGGGTTAAGAATCAAGTCCACCAGCTGCCAGGTTTACCACTGGCATGTTCTGAGCGTGGCACCAGCCCCACTCACTGCTCCCTGGCGCTCAATGCTGCCCAGCATTCACTTTAATGGTGGCTTAAATGCAGAAGTCACATATTGTTGCATGCAGTGGTTTGTATCACAATGACACAAAGACAAGGAATTTACAGTCATGGAAAAATTCTTAGACCACTCTTTCTTTAATTTCTTGTCCATTTAAAAGTCTGCTTCCACTTAATCTACATTAATCTGGACAAATATAATAACAACAAAAAAGGCTCATAATTAAGTTTAATTTCAGAGCTGATTTCTGGACAACATGGTTTTATTGACAGTGACAAAAATCACTTCCGTTCCTACATCACTAGCAATAACATCGTACTGACAAATACAGTGCTTTTAGTCATTGCATGGTTTTGTGTTCATTGTTTCCCTCAGATGATAAACCTTTAGTGGAACAAGGCATTAAGATGAACAAGGAATTGAAGAAAACAGCAGAGTGGTCTAATTATTCTTTCCATGACTGTACTTTCCTTTTCCTTTATCTGTATGCTTTCGAGGGTTTCTTTCACGAGCCAATTAAAATACAGTTTGTACGTATGAATACACCCCTAACACTATATCCAAAAAAAGGTTTAGTTAGTTAGTAAGCAACTGGACTTCTTCTTGGAGTTGAAAGATGTTTCATTCCTCAACTGAGGAACTTCATCAGTTTCTATTTGTTGTTGGAGGGAACTCTAGTAGTTCTACTCCTCTAGACCACTCCCTCCACCACTGGACAAAGGTGTGAAGAGTTGTTTTGGTCACACCTTTTTAGACAGAAACTGCTCCTGATGTTAATGAGCAGTTTTCTTGTCACATGTCCAGATGTCAATGGAAGTCATTACACCCGTCTAGAGAAGATTGCTCTGGTATTGATGAGCAGTTAAACTTCCTAGGGTGGGATCTCGAGGCAGAATGCTATGTAGCAGACGTAGACCTCTCCCTCTATTCAAGGTTGGTTGTTCTAGATGGACATAAATGGCTTCCTTTACTCCTCTCTTAAACCATCTGTCCTCCCTGTCCAAAATATGCACATCTGAGTCCCTTTTCATTGAAATGGAGATAAAATGCTGAGTCATGTCCTGATGTGGTTGCCCTCTTGTGCTGGGCTATGTGTTCACGAAGTGGTTGTTTGGTCTCCCCGATATACAGATCTGAACACTCTTCACTGCACTGAACTGCATAGACCACATTGTTAAGGTTTTCCCTTGGTATTTTGTCCTCGGGATGAACTAACCTCTTTCTGAGTGTGTAGCCCAGTTTGAAGTAGACAGGAATGTTGTGTTTGCTGAAAATCCTACGTAGTTTCTCATATTTCCCTTGATACATAGGTCACCACCATGTGTTTCCTCCTGTTCTGACCTTTAGTGATGTGTTTTGAAGTAGTTTCTTTATTCTGCCTTTGTGTTTTGCTAAAGGCCCAGTTGGGGTAGCCACGAGTTTTCAGGGCCTGTCTGATGTGTGTGTGTTCCTTCTCTTTCCCCTCTGCTCCGGATGGGATGCTGTCTGCCCGATGTTGCAGAGTCTTGATGATGCTGAGTTTGTGTTCTAGTGGATGGTGAGAGTCAAAGCGTAGGTACTGGTCAGTATATGTGTGGGTTTCCTGTAGACCTCTGTGGCAAGGTCTCCATTTTTCCCAATAGATACCTTGCAGTCCAAGAAAGTAAGTTTTCCGTCCTTGGTCTCTTCACTGGTGAATTTGATGTACTTGTTGACTGAATTGATGTGTTTAGTAAAAGCCTCCACTTCTTGCCTTTTTACCGTGGCCCATGTATCGTCATCATAACAAAACAAGTTCCTTGGCTTTGTCCTCCTTCTATGCTTTCCATGTATAGGTTTGCAACAATGGGTGAAACTGGGGAGCCTATGGTACAGCGATGCTTCTGTTTGTAGAACATACTGTACATACTGGCAGTATGTAGGGGCTACACGGTATATACTGGAATCCCAACTCCACTACACATCTTAAATGCCAGATATAATTATACTGTGGGCTAACACTGGCCCTTAGGCCTGGGTTTGATGCACTTGCATTAAAAAGTAGTTACATTTAATCAGGTAGTTTACAACAGACACTTTGGTTAATGAAGTTGGTGGATTTTAGTGATAGATAGATTAAACTTTTCATGTTAACATTGTTATAGAACATGTCAAGAGCTGCTTTAACAAAAAAAAAAGACTTTGGGGAAGCCGTAGTCCTTAACAATTTTAATTAGTCTACAGTTAATTAATTTGATAAACATGTCAGTCAGCTTGTCAGTGGCACAATTTCCTACTGTTGTCCACTCAGTGAGGTCTTTCTAAAAGAGAGTTGACAACGGTGGATGAGAGACATTTTTAAGCTTCTGCAGTTTGTGCAAAAATTTAGTTTTTTTCAGTATTAGCAATGATAGGTCAATGGAGAGCACACCATTTAACCATTCTCGGTTAAATAGTGATCAGATTCATTTTCAAATAAGTGTGATTAAGGCATTTTTTTAAAAGACCCGATTACATTTTTCACATTTGGTATTGCATCCCTTTTGAATTCCTGTTTTTTTTTATCTGAACCAAAATTTTATTTGAATTGCTATAAAAAACAAGCAAAAAGACACTGCACTCCAGCTGCAGCTACATTGTCCACGGGTTGGGGTTAATACAATACGACAGAATGTTTTGAAAAACCACAAGTCTGGATTTTCATGGGTCAGAATTTAAGCAACACAATCACAAGTCATTTATGAACATTCCAGATGTAAGATTAAACCTAACCCAAAGATCTGATTTTTTTCATTACCAACATCCAATTTTTGGATGTAAAAAATAGACTACAGAGAGAAAATACAACAAAAGCCAGTGTAATTGTAAATCAAAATTAAAGAACATAAAACAATTTGTTAGCTTGTTATTTGGAAATGATGGGTTTGTGATTAACCATATTATACTGTTTTCAAATGACAAATTTGCACAAGTATCCTTAATTAACGCTTCTCATTTTTATGGAAATAGACCAGCAGAGATAAAAACAGCTTTAAAAATAATTAAAATTTACTTTTGTGGATAAGTGTAACAGCCAATGCACTGATGGCCTTTTCCCAATAGATGAGGATAATTTCAACTCTTGAAACTTTGGTTTTCAGAATAACTTTCCTGTTTTTTTTTAATTATTATTATTATTATTGGAGAGCACTTGAATGGAACTCAAAATTATTATTTTTTTTGTGAAATTCTTGTTCACTGGACAAACAATGGGAGCCTGGGACTGCTGAAATGCCAGGGGACATTCTTTCTCATCACTTTGGTCTACAAACACTTGAAAGAAGAATGAAAATTAATTTCAAATAGAAATCCTCATTACTTCAGCTCATGGTCTCTTCAGGGGTGTTTTCAATAAAATGCCTGCTGGCTTTCTTTTTCAGTGACATGCTATTAAGAGCAGTCTTGCCTGCACTGGCTTCTTTATGACTTTCACTGTAAAAAATTAGTTTCATCATAAATGAAGTGTCATGAGTATAAACAGGATACAGATGGCAGCCAAAGTGGTAAAATGTGGAAAAAGCAACCTCAGCATCGCAGACAGCAGAGGTCTGCTGGGATTTCTGTCTTTGTTCAGCAAATCGGAGGTGAGGCTTTTTTTTCTTGCTCTGCTTTGATGCATAAACCAATATTTTGAATGTGGATAAGGATCTAAGTGCATTTTGAGCTGATCAAAATTGTTCTTGGAACAACACTTGGGGTAAATAGATACAAATAATTGATCCATCCATCAGTCTGTGATTAGAAGGTTTTTCTTATTGTTACTATAGGCTACAGAGCTTCAGATTTTCTTATTTTTGGCCAGTGGTATGCTTTAAGAATTTTTGAAGAAAAAAGTGTGTCTTGGCTCAAAAAAGGTTGAAAAACACTGATATAAGGGTTGTTAGACTAAAGAGCACCAATGTTTCGAACTTACTCTTGCACTTAATACTGGTCCACATCATTGCCTATTAGGGGTGTGAATCTTTCACTCACATAACGATCCGATTAAAATCTGAATTCACAAGCTTCGATCCGATCAGTTTGATTTGATTCAATTCAGTTTTATTCAATAAAACATTACAACTTAATTCCCAAGTTCATGTTACCGAGAAGAAAAAGATGAAAAACAGAAATTAAATTTCAGAATTGTACACATTTGTTGTATACTAAATATATATATTTAGTGTCCAACAGACAATACACCAGTGCAGGCATGGCTAACATCAATAGTTTTTATCATTTTCCGAAAGCCTCTGCTTTCGACTACGCTATCCAGTTACCAGTCTTTTTTGTTTTAGTTTATTTAAAATTGGACAATGCAATTTTATAAAACACATAATTACACATGGTTTAGAAAAATAGAATTAGCCAAAAGGCTAGTTCTCATATGTAGTCCCCTGGCCATGATGTAAAAGGCAAGAAGCACCAATGTAAGCACTTTTTATTCCATTAAAAATTTTTTGCAGCTCCACTTGACTTTTCTTTTCAAATTGCCTGAACATTTGGAAAATTTTATTTTATTTCTTTTACTCAATTTGTCAATATGTCCTTTAATGGAGAGCTGTGAAACTAATATTAACCCATTTATACTGATTGACTTTTTTTTTTATCTCCATTAACAAGTATATCAGGGTTACGGTTAGGCTATACTTATTTTTAAGTGAAATACACGCCTACAGTTTTAGAATCATTTAGCTGCAGCACTCCTGTAACCAGATTGCCACACAAGACATTGTTTTGCAATATAACAAGCAATAAATTCCGTTATTGCCTTGGACCTTGCCGAGTTATTGCTGAATTGCGGTTGGAACAACTTTTGTATTATATTGCTTTCATCCTGTCCGCTCCTCTGACTACCGGTCATTCTTGCCGTTCCTGCCGTGCCAGCGTCACCATTATCGTCACCCAGTCATCAGTGCCACTATGCCGTCTCACAGGGTGACTGCTAAGTTTTATTGGACATCCAGTGTATTTGATTGTCGCTCTATAGAGTTGGCTAATTGTGTTGCTTTTATATATCTTTCCATCCGTCTTGAAAAAAAAAAACAAATGAGGTCCAAACCTTAGATTTCAAATTAGAAACGCTCTAAGTTTTGTGTGTGTTCTCTGCCATGTTGCTGAGAACAGAGTAATACCCAGTACCTGAACTCCAATCAGATCATCCCACGTCAGAGTTCATACACCACAAGTGGCACAGCCTGCATAGACATGTGTGACACTGTTCTAGTGGGAGGATGCGGCCAATGTCGCATCTATGTCTAAACGTCTGAGAGTGGGCGGGGCACTGGAGCTGGGAAACGATTCATGGACAAAAATTTGAACCATCGGACCGTTCCACTGCATTTTACCTGATCAGAGCTACATTGACCGATACATTTGGATCGTGTAGGTCACAGATCGATCCAAACTGATCTTTACACCCCTACCACCTATTCATATTAGCAAGCGTTCCTATCTCTAAACCCAATAAGTGTTTACTTTTTGCACCATGCTTACTGACAAACAGATTATTCCCTCTCTGCTATTCAAATTAAAGTGGAGTGAATGATAAGAAAAAAAAGAAAGAAAATACATAACTATCACTGCTCCGCAGGTCAAAGAGAAGTAATAAATTCACCAAGGATGATATTTCCAATCAAATCATCCACACACTGAACACTGGTAATCAAGTTCCAATCATATCCACATTCTCAGAGTGTAACCCATCCATTAATGTGACCCTTCAGCATAAAGGAGTATTTAGTTTAATCATGACAATGCTCAGAAACCTGATTTGGTCCATTTTCTCTGCCCTCATGTAAAATTCAGGCCTTTCTTGGAAGGATTACACTCACTTTGGTGCTCATTCCAAAGTAGAGAAGCCATTATTCCTGTGCTTTACCAGCTGTGGGTGTAAATGATTAAAACAGCCCCTGATTGCCGTTAAGAAAAAAAGTTCTCAGCAGGTTCTCCAACTGCGTCGATGTTGACTCCGAATGCCTGAAGGCCAGGTTTAAAAAGCCGATCAAAGACTGTTTTTTTTTTTTTTTTAACTGGCTGTTGCTAGGAGACTAGTAACAGCCTAACGTTCCATATGTGAATCACCATGGATGAGATGTGATTTGTGCAGTCTTGAAACTTGAATATGTTGCATCACTCCGCACACTATGCACTTCAAAATACTTGGAATTCATAAGAGCGGGGGAAATCTAATGAGAAAAGTTGAGCAGGCGGGTGAAGGTGGAAGAACGGCAGCCGAGTGCAGAAGCTCAGGAGAAGATGAGATGCCTGCTGGAGAGCTGATACTAGACACTCTCATCAACACTTTGGGCTGGAAATGACATGTTTTTTTATGGTCAACTGTGTAGTAGAAGGAAAAGCTCTTTTTACCGGAATGTTCAAACATCCAATTCTGGAAGGATTTGTACCTTGGATTTTGTAAAAAAAAGGCAGCAACCCAGCGACTCAACTGCCCGTCCTGTGGTCCCTACTAACTGTCTAGTAAACCTGAGAAAGTGACCACCCACTGTCCTCAGTGCTTGCACACATTTTAACCCAAGTACAGTAACTACAGTTTCTTACCATCCCAAAAAAGCTCAAAGAAAAAAAATCCTTTGTTACTCTTAAATACTTTATATAAATTTGCATTATAGTGTTGTGTTGAGCAGTTGACGCTGAGTTGAAGGTGTTTAATTGAAGGATCCTGCTGTGAACAGGGCCGCTCTACATCTTTCCAGCTGCGGCAGACGTGTTGACTGGGATTATGGGCCTTTCGGGATCTTAAATGGATAATTAAGTATTAATACATCTCTCAGATCAGTATTTACCCTTCATCAGCTCCCAGTTCCCGGCTGACAACATGTAATGCAGGCATCTCAAAGTTTAGAAATGGAGGAAAAAATTGAGACACATGCAGGGAAAGGTGCTTATTTTTGCTTCTGTGTAGTTCTAACCTGTCCGGGAGGGCGCGAAGGCTAAGCAAAAAACTAAAATGTTAAAATGAAAAAAAAAAAAAAAAATGTCCTCAACAGCTAATGATGTCGGAGTTGGATATATGCTGACACACGTAATAACCACACTAATGAGAACTGAAAAGGTACAACAAACTTTTTTCACTCCCCTGCGTCTCTGCAGGTGCCCATCCTCCAGCATAATAACTATGAGGATAAAAGCAACTGCTATAGACAAGATATATCTTGGTGACTTATTTAAGGTTGCACTCTCAGCTTGGTTTATTGTTATCCATTAGGAGAAGGTACCTATGATTTATTTAAGTTATTAAAATAATTAAAAAGATCCATCAGCCAAAAAAATCATTGCAAATGCAGAACAAAATGCCAAACAAAAAGACAAATAAATACGTGTGAGCTATAACATTTAATTCCCTAAAGACAAACCAGATGGTCAGGATAAAAATGATTAATTGTCTATAGAGGCGAAGGAGGTAAAAGTGCAGTGAACAATGCGTCTTTATAATTTGTTCAGTATGTGAACTTTTAGCCTTGATATCTCACAGATGGAGTGCAAATCCATTATCTTTTATTACGTGAATGAAAACGAATTCAGCAATGTTGAAATAAAAGTAATGTAAACAGCTTACATTTGTTTTTAGTTAAAAAAAAAAGTTTACATCTTATGTTTGCTTTACTTTTTCTTCTTTCTTGTGTAAAGAATGTACTAAATCAACGAGCACCAGCTCCAGGCGGTTTCCGATGTATAAATCTGAACTGTATCACTTGTTGTGACTACAGCCTTAAAAATGATATGTTGCCACAGACAAGCCAAAAAGGTTGGGAAGCAATGATTTAATCTTCAAGAATAGCTTATTTTTTATGAGCTTATCATCAGCTTCAAGATGTCACTGCAGCAAGTTCCACTCTAATCCATCCAGAAATTCCGCCATCCATCATGTAGTCCTTATCCAGTGAGGGTGGCTTAAGGAGCAGAAGAAAAGGAAACAGAATGTGGAAGAATGGGCATCTCTTTAAAAATATGAGAGAGATGACACATTAACACAACACAACAGAACTCTGAAGGTCACAATCAAAAATGTGCCTCACACAACATAATGTTAAAATAGGTACTTTGCATATCTTAAATATTTATTTAAATATTTAAAATTACACTTAAAACTACAAATAAATAAAAAAATCTTCATGAGGCAGTAAATGTACGTCAGTACGTCACTATGTCTGTGTCAGCTCAATCGGGTGCCTCCCACAGAAAACCGTCAACAAACAGCACGTGTCTATCTATCGGCTTCCGTAGTCAGCTCGTGCTTCGCCATTGTTTCCCACCTCACTGCCGCAGTTTTCATGGTTACAAGCCACAACAAACCACAAGTGCGATCCCTATGGATTTTAATTCAGAGATCCATCCGGCAATAACACAGATAATGGATTCCGGAAGTGCAGGTATTTCCGCTTTCTCTTTGCCGCCGCTATTTATGTTAGCTTGGGTTTAGCTGTTATCTCATTGTTAGAGCTAATGAAGTTTACAAGAATATAAAAGTCGGGGAAAATAGCGAATTATATTTTACTGTTGTAGTTTATAGATAAATTGTAGGGCGGGTGTTTTAAGAATTTAACTCCCTTTTGGTTTTAGTGACAAAATGTTGACTTTGGCGAACAAGTAGATGCCGGAGTGTTGGTTGTTAACGACACCAATGTGAATGATGTCCGCCTTATTTGACAGCTTACTGACGGTTTACCCTCCGAACTGGTTCGAAAATACACCTCGTCTTGAAACTGCGGTTTCGGATCAACTAACGCAAATTTCCCACAATTATTATTTGTCACGTAATATTGTAGTTTTTGAGAAAAGGGCTGGCTTGGTCGTAGTTTTGTGACGAAACCTTAAAACAGTTGTCTAGTTACTGCATTATAGAAAGTATTAGTTTCTGTCAGACTTGTCACATTTGCAAATTTTCTATTTATTAATACTTGTTCTATTTATTAATTCAACACAAATCTAGCTTTACAATAAAGGTAATTTACACTAATGGATAATAACTGCTCTTACTAACATTGACATTTCTCCATTTAGCACACATTTGTATCCAGAAGTACTTACAAAGGATGTTTACAAAGGCCACTATCACAATTAATATCAGATATTTATTTTTACAGATTTTAACAGCTTGTAATTATTCCATTGCACCTGCACAATATTGTAAATCTGTGATCCCTCTGAAATCAGTTATGTGGTTCTTCTGGGAATCAAACCTGAGACTCTGCTCTCAACCCCGAAACACCTATGCAAACCATTGTACTCTGGTACCAATGTTGTACAATATATGATACTCTTATGTTGCTCCAAGCCCCACACAGGATAGTGGAATTCACATTTGTAAAAATGTATTTGGTTTCCCAAATGTCTTTATGGGAATGTGCTCCTGTTTCCGCTGGTTATTTCCCTGCTGGTTTGTGTGTGTTTTTTGTTGGCTGGTGACAGTGTGTGTGTGTGTGATCTCACAGTAAAGCATTTTGACCAGTGAGGGGTAAAGTAAAAAGCAGTAACTAACTGGAACGGTGGTGTTGATTTATTTGAGGAACTTGATATGCATTTGTAGTCATTTTTCAAAATGGGAAATAATAGGACATTTATATACTAATACTGTACTTTGAAAAAAAAAGAAATTAATTTAACATTTAGCTACAAATCTGACCCACAGCAAAATATTTAAATACATTAAACTTAGCTGTAATATATATTGGAAAGCATAAAAAATAGCCCAGGTAATTTACACAAAGGTAATTTACACGAATGTATAAATTAGGTAAAAGATCATGAATCATGTTTTTCATTGTGGAGGTAATAAAACTTTATCAATAGGTATTGATTCCTGAACAGAAAAGACAAATAAACTAAAGCTAAATAATTATTTCATGGTTTTGAGATGAGGAGATTCATGTATGAGTATAAAAAACAGTTAAACTCTATATCTCTTATATAAAATTATAGCCCTGTGCTGCCCATACTGTAAGAGTGAGCTTTGCATATCACAGAGTTCTATGAGCTCTGAGAAGGTTTTTGAGAATAATATTGATTGAATCCAAAAATAAATACATGGAATAGGAGATTTTGCTGCTAATAATCCATGTTGTTAACTCCAGCCATTGCTATAAAAGGTGGTGTTGATAGCAAATGTTAATCCTTTCCATCATCTCATTTATCATCTTACTTAAAGATGATAATAACGCCTTTCTGCTTTTCAAGTCTGTGTTTTTTAAGCCAGAGACACAACCAAAACAAGAAAAATTCTCTTTAATTCAGGATTTTCAACCAAAACACTGCACAAATTCATTGTACAATGTTCCCCTCCAGTGACAGTCAATGTATATTTTTGGCCAGATAGTTAGTCTGGTAATTTAGTATCTTGTATTGTCGCTAATTTGGATAATGACCCAAGGGACACTAACCACATATCCTACTACTACTGAGTAGTCACTATCAATACAAGTAGTGATTAGACAGTGATTACACACAGGGTTACAACAAGGGTTAGCAATCAGTCTATGCCAGAAGTCCAGCCTGTTAGCTAGGTATCAGTCTCCATTTGACTATACTCACCAATGCATAGTACATGAGGTTGGCTTACCACACTGCCATCCCATCTGCCAGTTGGACAGGAGGCACCGCATGTGTCTGCAACCATGAGTGCAATTTGTCAATGTGTTAGTCATTTGTTCTGCCTGGGTCAGGTCAGGTAGATGTTTTCAATAATTGGTGGTGTAAGTTATATTTGCATTTATGTGTCTTTGTCTTTATATGTCTCTGTGTATGCATATGTGATTAGTAAATAGTATGAGGTTTTATCTCCATCCACGTCAAAATCAAACCTATTTCCTCAGTACTGACTGATCTTTAGCACTAGCTTCTTATGTGGGTAAAACCTTAGTTGTCATATTTTTTTCATTATGTGCTTAATAATAACCCTAATACAGATTGGGTATTGCATTTTACCCGCATTCCTTCGTCTGAGCCCTGATTTATTTATGCAGTGTTGTGAACTCCATGACCAAGTTGTAATAGGTGTGTCAATATTCGTCATGTCAGCAGGTTGTGCTTCATTAATCTGACTGATTGATCCGCCTTCCGTCTGGTTCACTGACCTTGCTTTGCACAAATAGGAACTGCACCCGTGTCACCGATACCTGATCCACTTGCTTGTGTGATAGATTTTTTTGTGCTTGACTTATTGAAGACACAGGACAGAGACAAATATGTATACCAGAGCTTGCTTTTCTTTTTTTTGTCAAAATGTAAAGACCAAAAGGCTATTGTTGCATCTCTAGATGTAACAATAGACCTGTGGTGCAGAATTGTTCATGTCTCATCTTTCTTTTGTTTTTAGAGATTCAAATGGGATCTCAGGGATGTATAAAGGCACAATGCCGTTTTAATGATTGAATCCATTTGGTAAACTACAGGAGCTGAAATAATTGAGAATGGAACGAAAATAAAGCTTGAAAGATTTTGTGTGCATTGTTCTAATTCATACAGAACAAACTCTCTGGATCCAAACTAGTGTCCATTGATCATAGACCCTAAGCAATATGGGGGACATGTTTTTTTTTTTTACCTCTTTTTCTTTTCCCCCTTTTTACCTTTACCTTTGTTGTCTAAAAATATGTGTGCTATGTGTAGACCTAAAAAAAATTACATTGTATTTAATTTAATTTACCTGGCCTTGGCCTGTTAACCTGGGGCAGTGGTGGCTTCATGTTTAAGGAAGCGGACAATGGTCTTTTTGCTTTGGGGATGGGTAAAATGTCAGGTTTCATTATATTCAGTAGTTTCTTTGTCATAATAATAGATAGCTAACTTAACTTAAATAATTTTAGAATAAAAACCCTGTGTAGGTCTCAGGTCTATGTCACATTGCCTAAGACTTTTCTGCCCATTATGGATCTTTACATTGACATTGTACGTGACATGACCATACCATATGAGCTGTTAAACAACCATTTCACAAATGTAGTTTTCACACTCAGTCCAGAAAAAAAGAAAAATGCATTAGATCCTGCAATACTTATAGTATTGGACACTTCCACACGGAATCAAATGGTAATGGTCCCCCATGCATATTTGTTTGCAATGGCAATTCAACAGTTACTGTATAAACCTGTAAAAACGTGTTAAATACTTTTTATTTACTACCATGACTTACTACCATGACTGACTTTGTCTTGTTGTCATAGACTTACAACTATAAATATATCTATTTAATAATAGTTCTATCTATCCAATTATGTTAAATCTAAAAAGGAAATAAAATATAAAATGAAAAATATATAATAAATATAGTTTAGTATTTAGGGGGAAATATCCAATGTGAACAGTACTGCTAGTGCTGTTCTCTCTCTTTTGGCTGGGCTGGTTGATAGTCTTGCTTACTGTTTAGGTGAGATCTTGTACTGGAATTATGTTTGTTGTGAATATGAACTCATCCTCCTCACCTGCAGTAAAATTGCTCTGACACTGTTATGATTTCATTCACTAAATCTGTCTGCCTACACTCTCCTCCTGCCTCAGGCCAGAATGACTAATCTTGGCTCGGTGGAAGGCATCATGTGGAGAAGAGTTTCCCACCTCTGGACCTGTTTTTTTTTCTTCCACTCGTGGTGAGTGAAGGTGACATTTTTTTATTATGGGGTTGTAGGTGAAATTACCAATTGCTGTTCAGGTGTACTTGATTTTATTTATCAGTCTTATAAATAAGTAACAAAAAAAATGTCTCTTTGAGTGTATCTGTCTGCGTTCATACAATATAGTGGCCTTGTGGTGGATTCTCATCAACTTCAACTTTTATTTGGTTAAAATGCCAAATCATAACAACTGCTATCTCAAGGCAATCATACATTAAAACAACAATATGCAATACAAGGAAGAAATAACCCCTGCCCCTATCGACCCTCACACCGACTGGGAAAAAAAAAAAGAAGAAACCTCAGGGTGATTGACAGTGGAGGGGATCCTCATCCAGGACAGACAGGCAAACAAACTAAACAGTAGCAAAAAAATCACCTGTACAAGTAAAAAGATAGAGCACTCCCAACATAGTCTGTTTAAGTCCATTATGTTCCATAACACGAGGTCCTGGGTCCAGATCTCAAATAGTAGGGTCCTTGGAGAGTTGGGCCAAAATGTACAGGTGAAGTCCTGAGTCAGGCCCACAGCAATGGGAGTCTAGAGAAGGAATAGGGAGCCAGGTGTTAAGTCTACCTCAATGTTTGAATAATGAATAAAGAGTAGTCAAAGAATAGATGGGACAAAGAGAAAGACATAGAGGACAGCAATAGAGGACTCAATGTGCCACGGGACCCCCGGCGTTCTCAACCTACAGCAGCAAACCTGAGACCGTAGGTAGGCCATTAAGGGCGCTGTCAAACAAAAAAAGCCTTTAATCTACTCTTGAAAGTACTGTGTCTGCCTCCCGGACTAGAACTGATAGGTGGTTCCAAAGTAACCTGGTTAGATTAAATGAAAAGAAAAGAATTGTTGTCTTTAATGTATTTCTATAGTGAAAAATGGTTCTTCTCCTTTTGCACATCAATACATTCTTTAACTCTGCTGTGCTTGGGCTAATATTTTATTCTTCACTGAATCAACGGTCATTATTGCTTCATAAATCGAGGGTTATTCTTACTATGTTCATAAACTTTACAATTTACATTAAGCTGCCTATCATTGCCAATAAATTTAATCGCGGAATAAAAAGAAGCCTCAATCTTCAAACGGACTGTGGTGCAGTGGAATTCTTATTTAATGCTGAAGCAGCTAAATGAGTGAGGATCCCCTCATGCAGTCTGTACTGGAGGATGAAACTGTCACAAAGCCAGGAGTAAAATAATGTCTTGAGAGATGGGCGTTTTAGCCACTAAGCCACCAAGTCTATGTCTGTGACTTAGGTGCACAAAGCCTCAGGTTCGAAACCACCAGCTCTGAGCATAGAACCTTTCCGACCCACATAGCCCACAGTGGGCTTATGACGTACAGGCTGGATTTGATATACCTTTTGGTAAAATTCACGAAAGGATGGACTTTCACATTGGACACTGTTACTTTGTGTACTTTGTTGTGTGTTTGTGTATTCTCTAAAGACACAATTGAATTATTTACAATCATTTACATGTTTTTTTATTAACATCCATGTTCTAAGTATATCAACTTCAGGTTAGTTGGTTATCTGCTTTGATGATGCGTGCTGAAATTATCATTGCAATATAATATAAAATGCCCTGAAGAGACTGTTGTCTCTAATTCAAAAATATATAATTTACACATACATAATTGCAATAACACTCAAACGATTTGAGAGTTAGTGCAATTATGTATCTTTATTTATTCCAACAGTATGTAGAGCCATTGTTCTGGGTTCTTTGTACAATTACTAAACCTTTGATTGAGCAAAAAGGGTTTGTAATGTAGCAGAATTGTTTGAAAGCAGTTTTTCAGCCAGCAGTGTGTCACAGTTGTTGAATCTATTTCAGACTTGGACATTTCCTGCAGCTTTCACTTTTGGCATGACAAAATCACAATAGGTTGTTAATGAAAGAATAAAAAAAAATATGAAAGAAAAAAAAAATTATAATTATATATAATTAATTTCTTTAATGTTATCAAAAGCATGAAGCTATTTGACCCATTGGTGGACAGGTGTTATTTTGTTCCCATTTTTGTCCAACATAATTTTCGGCATTTTCTTGGCATGTTTTAAATGTTCACATTTTTCATGAACATTGAAATGTTTCATGTGTTTTTTTTTATTGAGTTTTCGTCCTTTTCTTAGTTTCTTCGAAAACACGAGTTGTTCCTTTTAATATTCTTCAGCAGGTTGTCATTAGTGTAATGAATTAATCTTACTCGTCGATCTCCCGGGAGTAATGCTATCTACTATTGAGTCTGACTTATATGGCCGTTAAAATACCTCTTCAAAATGTTTTAAAATTCCTTACCTTCCCAGTATGAAAATAAAGCCTAATCATAAGTGACAGTATGGGAACATATGCTACTGACTACCAATTAGGACTTAAAAATAGAACACTCACTTATACTCCATTTTCCACGGGGGATATACTGCAGACCCATATGTGTAATACAGGCGATAAATTAGAAATCCTGGTCGACCTTGCGGCTAACGCTTAGTATGTCCCCAAGAGCAATACATTGGTTTTACTTTCAGGGCATAGTTCAGTGCCTGATAAGGTTTTCCATTTAATACTAAACACTCACTCTATATAAACAGTCTGCTTTTTTTCCTTCTCTCAGGGAGAATGGATTGGTGTTGAGTTTGGCCTTACTACATCAATACATTGTCCTTTATCATATCCAGCCGCCCCTCACATGGGTTTATCGCATATTTTCGCTTTAAGACTAAATCTTTTCAAATCTCAATGGAAGTTATGTAATTTCTAAAATGTGTGGATTAAATTAATTTCATAGCCCTGAAAGAGAAGCAACACGATATTTAATCCTCTTCTTTAACAGCAGAAAAATAATTAAATTGATTCTTTCAATCCTCAGTCTTTCCAGTAGGTGTTCTCACTCTGATATGATCTGATACTCAAGTCATGTCACAGCAACAATTCTGTAAGATTTCTGCATAAGGGCATGCCTATATGCTGTTTCTAGGTGTCCCACTTGGATTTTGTACACATTCAGCAGCTTCATGCAGGTCCTGTCCAATTATCCACCTAGAACCAAAGGACAACATAAGGGTTGAGTGAAGTTGTCCCCTGGTAGTTAAGTTAGCAGACATGGGTTCGAGCCTTCCTGTGGGTGGTGAGCCCACTGGAAGTTATGTGAGTGGGGACAGTGCTATGATCAGTGGTAATCTGGCAACTGGTGGAATAGAACTCAAGTTTACTTAACCAGAAGGCCAACACTGTTGACAAACTTAAAAAAAAAAAAGTATTTTGATAGCTTTCATAAATGTAGAAATACTCTTTCAGAAAAAAATAAAAAATATATACATATATATATTTCCTTTTTTTTATTGCTGGATGCAGTTGGTGGCCTAATGGTAAAGGTGGCGGACTTGGGTTTGGAAGGCCCCCGGTTCGAATCAACCCTACCACCAAGGTAAAAGACTTAAGCTAGGCAACTGGACGTTCAGTTTTTTTTTTGGAAAACGTTTCACCTCTCATCCAAGAGGCCTCTGCAGTTCCTACCACCAAGTTACCCTGAGATACCCTGAGCATGGTGCCCCACACACTGCTCCCTGCTCACCACGGTGATGGGCTAAATGCAGGGGCATAATTTCCCGAAGGATACTCCCTAGGGATTGATATAGTTCTAATTTATTTTATTTATTTATTTTATTATTTTATTTTCAATATTGAGCCTTTTTTACCTTACTTGATCTGTTCTTGGCATGTCTTAATTTAGGATACTTTGATAAGAAATTGACTTTCACCCTATGTTTGAGGTGAAAGACTTTTGAATTCTAATAGATCCCCCCTCTCATTTATTCCTGGTCTGTTTTTAAACAAAAGCTTGAACTGGCTGAGTGACTGAAATGGAATCTTTCTGTGGTGGATTTTGAAAAGGCAGGCTTGGCCTCTGTCCACAAGGCTTTTCTTCTGTGTGTGATAAAAGATAGCAGCTGATTACCTGCCAAGTCATTTGAAGTGACTCCATCTCAAAAATCCAGGATACAATTTTGACAGAGTTCTGTTTGTCTGAAGCAAGCCAGACATCTGGATTAATGTGTAAAGGGATTTGACTGTTTTTATTCTCCAAGAGCAAGAGCTTGAATCAAAGCTGTATAGTAAACCAACAGCACCTTTTATTTTTAACATGAATCCAAGTGAAACTGATTTGTGCCATGATTCTGTTTATTTTCTCATGATACTCCTCTTGTGCTGGTAAACAAAAAGCATAACTATTTACAATGGTTGAAGTTTTGAATTTACTTGACATTACCATGCTTGACATTCCTATGAAAGTTATAAACTTTTGTTATGTAGTGTGTGTTTGATCAGTGAGACATATTTTGTTTTGTAAATTTGACTTTTTTCAAGTTAAGCAGTCATCGGCAAGTGATCAGGTTAACATTTCATTAGTTTTGAAATGCTAAAAGCTTGCCATTTGTTATATACGTGTGTGTGTGTATATATATATATACATATATTTATAAAGTGTTAATGTTAACTTTGTGAAAGCCTCTACAAACTCTTTGGGAAAAGCAAAGTTAATCTTGCATTTAAAACATCAACATCTAAACAAGTGCAGCTGTACTGAAATGTTTTGTTTTATTTTTTCATTTAGTTGGTGTTGTATTTGACCTCTTGGGAGCATTTGTTTAGTTTAACATAGCATGTGGTCGATGAGGAGAGAAATGGTCTGTCTGTTGACAAAGCAGAAATGCTTTTGTTTGTGAAAAACTTTTCCTTTATGCTCAAAAAATAATACTTTACAGGTGTTGGCAGTTCTAAGCCCTTTTTGTTATCAAGTGTTACCTATTGCACTTATTTTGTGAAAAACAATTTTTTTTTTTTACATTTGGACCTTTGTTTAGTTTTTGCCATTTTATTTTAGGTATTAAAACAAATTTGGACTTGGTCTAAGCACTATAAAAAGTGAAACAGCTGTTTTTGCACAAATAAAGTTAATGGAAATGAAATTTCCAATAACCAGTAAAGTAACCAGAAACAGTTTTATTTTATCCAAAATGTGCCAATACAATCAAAAAATAATAATACATTTGATAAAACAAGCCACTTGATTTGTGACAATATACCAAACTATATTCTATTTTACTGTAAAAAAAAAGGAAAATAATCTTAAACACTTTCCAGATTTTAAGCTTTTTCTAGCCTTTTACGTGTCCTTTACCTTTTACCGGTCTCTGGACATAGCTTTTACCTTTTAGAGTTACTACACTGATCTATTAGCTTATCTTAGTCCCTGAACATGTCTAAAAAAAATCAATCAGTTTTATATATAGAGTACATTTCATACAAAAAAACAGTTTCAATGTAATTTACAAGAATTGTTTTCAGTATTTGCAGCCCTCTGTCCTTGTAGACACTCAAATAAAAAAAAATAAAAGGGGATATACCTCAGGGTGAAAGACGGAGATGGGGATTCTCATGATTAGACATAGTCAGTCACAGGTGTTACTCACCCAGACCATCTAGAGCAGTTCCTGGTGACGACACCCACCACACAGTCATGGTCTGGCCCCTGTGCAGCGGGCTCCACAAGATGCGAGAAGAACACTGGAAGTAGAGAAGCAAAAACATTTTAGAGGGTAATTTTTTACAGTTAGAGTAGGGCTTTAAAAGTCTTAAACCTGCTTTTAAAGACTCTGCTACCCTGAAGCCCTCTGGCAGGCGATTGCAGCGGTGTTGGTCGTTATATTGAAAGGACGCTTCACTGCGGGTTTTTCATCTAACATTTGGGATGTTTTGAAGGGTTCAGTTGCAGGACCTCAGAGTCCACGGGGGTCTGTAAAGTGAGATCATGTCCGACAAGTATGAAGCCCAAGGCCCTTTAGACATTGAAATACTATTAACAGATTCTTAAAAATTGATCCTGATGCCCACAGGAAGCCAATGCAGTGATTTTAAAATTGGTGTGATGTTCTACAGGAGCAATTGTAGAAATGGGATGCTTTTTGTAGGGAAACCAGAAAACAGGCTAAATCAGGGGTGGGCAAACTAAGGCCCGGGGGCCTCATGCGGCCCGTTGAGCCTTTTAATGCGGCCCGCCTCCCTGTCCAAATTAAATAATTTATTTTTATTATAATTAAACTTCCGACTTTTCCCTACAATGCCTGCGTTTCCCCAGCAGATTACATTATAAAGGCTATTAGAAATGTAGTATTTTATCTTAGCTTACATGAACGCTCCATCTCTCTGCTCTTGACTCGGCCCTGTGTCCAATTTTAGGAGAAATTGTGGCCCGCAGGTCAAAAAGTTTGCCCACCCCTGGGCTAAATGGAACTGGATGCGACAAAAGGGCATGCACCTGGGCTTCCATGTTTGGTATGGAACTGTGTATTGGAGGGATTTTGGATAGTGTTACTATATTTGTGAGCACTTTTATGTCTAGGTTCTTACCCCTGACCTGCCCTGTGTCATAATAACCCTACTTCACCTGAAGCATAGTAGCACTGAGGCTTAGGATTGACGCAGATGGTTAAATGGCTGGATTCAGTCTCTCCCAACCTTCTGATCAATGGACTTCTATTTAAAACTGGCAGTGGAGCGACAAATGCTCTTTTTTTTCTGTTAGGACAGTTCTTGGGCTGCACCAATACTTTTAACAGCCACATTGATTCTCATTACTGTTGTTTTTGTTTCCTTTGCTTGTGTGAACTCAATGTAGATAAATGTGGTTGGGTAAATTGTAGGAGTAGTTATGGTAGTGTAAAAAATTAACATACACCACTATTTGAATAAATATAAAACAATTTTAGCTGATATACAATCTATTAATTCATTCCTCTACTGCACATATCATTGTTTAAAGTTGTTGAGAAGCAGTAGCCAAACCAAGAAGTACATTTTATTGCTGGTAAATTGGTTAATCTCATCAAATCTAGTTACTATGAGTCATACACTAAAGTGGTACACCTTAGTCACTTGTATTAGTGAAAAGAAAACACAGACACGCAGCATCCATTATAAGGAGGAGTTTTTGCATTTTTAGGTTGCACTCAATCACAAAAAAAGAAAATAAAATTTGTAACTGTAACATGAATAATTACAATTATTTCACTGATTTTTATGAGGATGTGATGTATATAGTTTTTGCCAATATCCGATTCACCGATGTTGTCCAAACCCCACATTTCTGATTCTGAAATAAACTGATGTAAAACTGGCCTTATTTATTTAGTTATGTGTACACACCTTTGTTTGTGTGTGACAGTGTTCCACAACCTTTTTTGCACTTCGGACTGGTTAAATGTCTGGTATTTTTCTCACGGTCATTAAGTCGTGGCAGATAAGTACACCTGAATTAAATTTCTGGTGTTCTGAAAAAATTTTCTACCTATAAAATCTTCCTAGCTGAACTAACTGTGCATGCACACAACAAGGATTCCCCAATACTATAATTATCTATTGTTGTTGTCTTCACTGAGAAAATATTTCCCAATCAAATATAGTTGCTTTATTGATGATGGAATCCTAGCCATTCTATTGTTAAGTTCATCCGTTGATATGCTCACTTGAGGTATTTGTTTGCAAGTGAGCATGGGTATGGACCAAGGGTAAGTAATAGCCACATTGGGCCAAAAGGATACATTATTTCTCTGAGGCCCAGCACCAATTCACCCACCGACCGGTACCAGTCACCGGCCCACTGGTTTGGGACCACTGGTGTATGTGATTAATTAGATGAGCTGCAATACATTAAAGTACTAACCATCACTTTAATATACAGCCATTTATCCCCAAAACTATTTCATGGCACACATTGTGAGAACCCAGACGTGGCATTGTTATCGACATTATTATCATAACTTTTCGGCACTCCTTAAATAACACTGGGCAAAACGAAAACATCATGAATAAATAGCCTAATAGCATTTATGATGTCATCTTATGATGGAAAGCAGGCAGTGCAGGAAAAAGGCAGAAGTATGTTGATTATATTAATAAATTATTTAATTTGGACAAGGTTGGCGGGCGTCATGAAAAAGCTCAAGGAACTGAATCTGGCCCCCGGGCCTTAGTTTGCCCATCCCCGGTCTAGATGAAGACAAACACATCAGATTTGTTTGGGAACATTTCCCCGATTCACAGGTGTTTTTAAGGCGAGTGTAGGAACATTTGGGTCAGAGTCAGTTAATCATGGCTTGGATTAGAAATGCATGCAAGTAATTTTAAGAACATCAACCACAAAAATGTGTAAATTGGGATAAACATGATAAAGTTTACAAACTAGGATGAGGTATTTGTTTGCAAGTGAGCATGTTGTTTATCATCCACATGCAGGAACAATTAAGTGCCCTTTTTACAGGTGTTTGGGGAGTTTAACCCTAATCAAAGGCAGATGCTGTAATAAAGCCTGATTTTTCTGGCTCTGGAGAAGGTTGTCTCCGAATGAAGACTTTAGGGTGTGGAGTCAGAAGGATCTCAGTTTACCAGTTTCCTCTCCGTAGTGCACCCTTCTCTTCTTTCTGCTCAAGGCCAATGTTGTGAGAATCTGTGAACTGCATTTACAGGAAAACACACCCAAATCTTGGTTGAGTTGCAGAGAATATAAAAACAAAAAAAAAATATTTCTGGGGTTGATGCAATAATTTAGGCACATTATGTTATGTTTAAAAAAAAAACAAATATGAACAAATGAAAGGAAAAACAGTGTCAAACTGATGACCACAAAAACATTTTTATGGCATTACTTTTTTTGTAAGACCCCCTGTTCTGTTGACTGTAAGCTAACCACTGTGTCACATGGCAGGTTTGCAGTACCCAGTACCCTCACTCACCCTCATAAATATGGGGTGCTACTATGTTGCATGTAAATTTTTCTTATCTACATTTTATATATTGTGTTTTTTTTATATATAATGTTATTTGTTTAATTTTGGCAGTAATAAAGGTCAGCTTTTACATGTTTTCATGTTTTGCACATAAGTAGATCTTTATCAAGTTGAGTGGTCTGATTTCTACACCGATGTTGTGGTGTCTTTATATCTTTAGTTTAAGACTCAGTGTTCAATTTGCAGGCTATTCATGAGATGTGCAAATATATAAAGTTGTTTTTTTGCGCTCATGGATCTGAAATCAGACAGAGACCAGGTTCTATCAATGGCTCTTTTTAATGACCTCCTATGATTTCTCCATGGTACGGCAAGTCTTTTGACATTCCCCACAGTGTCTAAACAAACTATGATGATGTTTTAAGTGTTTGGCATAGGATGTGGAAGTGGTTTGTTGAAGAGGAAACATTGTGTTGTACAACAGGCATCAAATGTCCCGTTAAAGGGTTTTTCTTGCAGGGAACAGCATCTGCAGGATATAGAATCTTTGTTTTCCTTTAGGCTCAGGTACCTTCTGCCTCTCAGGCTGTCTTCAGGTTCAGCAGCATATAACAGCAGCAGTATCTTTCCTAATTGTCTGCATCCACAAACAGCTACCGTCCAGAGACAGGGGCTGCATGCTAACTAGAAGCTAGATTTGAGCTCATACACAAAATGGTAACTTAGTCATATGGATATACTGATCATTGCTGGCATTATAGTGTCTGTCACCACAGGGGATGCTATACAAGTACTTCATTTTGAAATTATTTACAGATTTGTGAAGTAGTGACATTAAAGGGCCAACAAAAAGGTCAAGTCAAAGTGGTTTTACTTGGAATGAAATGAACTTTTTTTGGTAAAAAAAAAAAGGCATTTTCAGCAGTGAGTAACATTTACCATTTTAATGAATAGACCTCAGCCGCTCTAGGACTTTTTGTGTCTTAAGTGTGTCTTCTTGATTATTAAGTTGACTAACTGATTTAATGTTTGGGCTCAAATTATGATTTACTGACTAATAAAGCAAATGTGTTATCCTGTTTAATCATTGGGTCAGCCTGCATCATTTGGCAATACATTTGGCCTCATATATTATTATTATAACAGGCAGTTTGGTGCTTAGTGTTTTGAGAGATAATTTATCTTATTCCTAAAGGGCAACATTTTTCCTTTATTTTCAGATCCTAATGACCCATTAAATTACATGGTTCCTTATTTTATATATATACTTAACTTCTAAGTATATTTACTATACTTATACATTACCTCTTATAAATTAAATTATTAAATTAATTAAACACAATTATTGGCACTTGATGTGTTGTTGTGTTGTAGGAAAAATGTGAAACAATAAACTAAAAATTTACATCAGTAACCTCAATTTCAACAGCCATATCTTTTTCATAGTACAACGATACAATATAGTCATTAACATTAGAGCAGTGGTGCCAAACTCGTTCAACAAAGGGCCGTTTTGGCTGGAGGTCTTGCTTCCAATCTATCAGGAGCACACTGGTTGACCAATCAGCATTCTGGAGAGTCAGTTCATTGAAAAAGCCAAGTCAGGCGTGCTGCTGGTTGGTTGGAACAAAAAGGGCAGCTACAGCGGCCCTTTGTGGAACCAGTTTGACACATTAGAGACGAATTAGTGCTAAGCCATGTTATAATGACTGTATTGCTGATACCAAATGGTTCCCATAACATATTATGCCTTTCTGTTTTGTATGTACATTACATCACTGTCTCAAAAGAAAGCTTTCAGCATTTGCCTCACCCAAAATATAAAACTTGGCCTGCTGTATTTTCCAAAACATCACAATGTTAATTTGATGGGAAAAGACACATATCTCTTGATTTCCAATCACTTTTTTGGCATTTATGGCCTTGTGAAGAAGATTTGTTTTCTTTTTTTGGCTCCTTCCTACAAACCAACAATAGTATTGTCTGATACTGTACAATAGAGTAATACAATTATGTTTCTTTCAATCCTAGTATTTTTCTTTCTTTTTTTTCTATGCCACATGGTAGACTGCATACAGTGTCTTTCCAAAGGTACTTACATCTTTCCTCCTCTTCAGTTAATGTCTCTGTACCTAATGTCATTCAGCTGTGGTCCAAAACACACATTTTACCTCATTTAGAGAAGGAACTAGAGTCAACACTGCCTGCTGCTGAATCTGTTTGGAGCAGGACTCATTAACATGAGTTGTTACTCTTGTTCATAATTGTGCCAAGTGAGAACCTGTCAGTGTGAAGCACGATAATTAGTCCACAACAATGCTACTTCAGCTGCACGTTAGTTATACGGTAGTCATGCCACGAATCCTAAAGAGAAAAATAGCTTAGCAAAACAGTAAGCTTCGAGTTGGAAAGATATGCCTTTGTTGACACGTAATTAAACAAATGTGCAGTAAAGAAGCTCTCTGTAAGTGGACCTGCATTAATTATTCAGCCAAGGTATTGGTCCTAGTGTACATGTGCCAAAATTAGGACCGGGAGCCAAACGTGGCTCCCTGAGTAATCGTATTTTGAGATCATATAAAATGTGTTGTAGTCTTGGCCCAGGAGTTGTCCCTACACTGCGTTCCAAATTACTATGCAAATCCTGTTTTCTCAGATTTTCCAAAATTATCTATATGAATAACAGTCCTCATGATTTTTCAGTCACCAACCATTAGAGTACAATTCAAATGTTTTTGAATGAACCTCCCAATGTTAATAGTACATTTTTTCAAAAATAAAAAAAAAAACACAAAAATGCATGTTCCAAAATATTACGCACAACTCTTTCCACACATTTTATTGTCATTAAGAACCAAATGGTTATGTGTAAAAATATAAACATTAGCAGGTCATGTCTGACTGAAATGTAAATGAAATCAAGCACTATTTAAATCAAAACATTATCACAAGTGAAGTCACATCTGAACATATGTCACCTTGTTGAAAAAGACCTTCTCAAGTTTTCCATCGATTTAATTTTCAGTTATTGGATAGTATCTGCTATCGGTGACAGAATAGCCTCCCATAGCTGTTGTTGAGATGTGACCTGCCTCCCAGCATCATAAACACTTCTCTTGATGATGTTCCAAAGGTTCTCTTGATGCCCATTCGGCCAGAGACACACACGTGTGTCCTCTGAATCAATCAATCAATCAATCAATCAATTTTTATTTATATAGCCCACATTTACAAAACAAGTTTGTCACATAGGGCTTTACAGGGTTGGTAACATCCTCTGTCCTTAGACCCTC
>JAFBJS010012364.1:0-11337 GCA_016785265.1 Paraplagusia blochii
GATAGATAGATAGATAGATAGATAGATAGATAGATAGATAGATAGATAGATAGGGAGGTAGGTAGGGAAATAGATGGATGGATGGATGGATGGATAGATAGATAGTTAGGTGGGTGGGTAGGTAGGTGGGTAGATAGATAGATAGATAGGTAGGTAGGTAGGTCAGTAGGTAGGTAGGTAGGGAAATAGACGGATGGATGGATGGATGGATGGATGGATGGATGGATGGATGGATGGATGGATGGATAGATAGATAGATAGATAGATATATCGATAGATAGATAGATAGATAGATAGATAGATAGATAGATAGATAGATAGATAGATAGATAGATAGATAGATAGGGAGGTAGTTAGGTGGGTGGGTAGGTAGGTGGGTAGATAGATAGATAGGTAGGTAGGTCGGTAGGTAGGTAGGTAGGGAAATAGACGGATGGATGGATGGATGGATGGATAGATATAGATATATAGATAGATAGACAGACAGACAGATATACAGATAGACAGATACCCCAACAGGATACAAAGGAAATGGAATTATTTAAAAGGACACAGTTAATGTACAGTTAATGTATTATATAAAAAACAAATGTAACACAATAGATAGATAGATAGATAGATAGATATACTATTTATACTATAACTAGCTAGTAACTCCACTCACCACTCAGATGGTAGCCTGATATGTCCTCACTTTGAGCTGAGGACATGGTGCTGCAGCCAGCCTGTGGGGAAAAAAAAACAACACACTCATAGAACAATTTGTCCAAGTGGCTTAATGTCCAAGAACAAAAAAAAAAAAATCCCAAGAGTTCAAGGCTTAGACTTTGGCCGAGGGAAAAAGAAAAATGGTCCAATATACTTTAGATGAAAACACGGTTGATCATCTGTCAAGATGTCTCCAGTTTAAAACACCGGTTGTTTCAAGGACAGCTGGAGAAAATGGTGTATTACAGACTCTAGTGTTCACATGGGTCATTACACCTGTTTGGCCCACAGATCACAGACCAAAGACTGATTGTTTTCTACAGGCAGAATATGTGACCCACGAGAGGGAAGTCAGTTTTATTTGTAAAAATCAAGCTCATAATGGTGTAAATACATGTCAAACTCAAGGCTCATGGGCCAAATGTGGCCCAGTGAGTTCATTTCATGAGGTCCGCGAGAGTTTGTTTCATAATAATGTCCTAAAGTGATGCTGAATTTTTTTTTATTAAACAACAATTGGAGCTCAATAAACAATAATTAATTGCAGAAACATTTATTGATACGCAAGCTGTCGCATATACGTTTTTCAGTTGCAACTGGTCCTTCATAGTTAACTGCGTGGTAAATGTCGCCCCCTTGTGAAATGCAGTTTGATGTGAAGCTCTGCTCACTTTCTGTATAGCTGGATTTACTAGTTTCTAAAGACATTTCTTTCTTACATGTATCACATTTGGTTTTAAGAAGACCTTCATGAAAGAAAAAAAATATATGCATATATATGGTGTATATATATTTATGTTATAAGGAATGAACAAAGATGTAGAGTTGCATGACGACAGAACAGTGTAAGTGTAGAGAAAAGGATAAAAATAGTGACAGAAGAAAAGAACGGAGCATGGATAGAAAAAGGGAAGAACATCTGTTGTCACACGTCGTTGATGATATCGGAGGCAGAGCGGGGCGGCGATGCATGTCTCCGTGTTCTGTCTGTCTGACATTACAACAAAGCAAGAACAGACCTTTACTACACCAAAGGGAAATTTGTCCTGCACCTGGACTTTTCCACCTCCTGGATGACAGTGAAACCCAAGAGGTGGACGTTGCGGAAATTCAATTTCCCAAAGACATTAAGTTGACAAATAACTACCAGGTAAACCGCATTGTGGGGCCCGCTTTAATAACGCAAGGCCCTACATGCATCTAACTTGAAATTACGAGAGACAGAGGGATATTTCCCAGCATGCCTTCTGTCCGTGTGTACTGAAAATACAAAGAAAGAAAATCTTTGCCGATGGGTGACTCATCCCCCACCGCCCTGGTTCCCCATGTGATGGAATCTCAGAGCATTACACTAATGTAATAGAAAATAAAGTGAGTCCGGGGGTGCGGAGGGGCAGGAGGGGAGGGGCTGGGGGTTGGTCCGTACTGTGGGTGAGGGGGGGGTCAGGTCTATTCTGCAGACTACAGCCATGTCGGCCAATTAAAAAAGCTGACGCAGTGCAGGGTCCACTGACGGCTGAGGATGCACCATTAAGCAAAGCATGGGGAATCTCACAGGAAACCCCTTCACCTCACCCCCTCCTCACAATTTTCTCCAGCTGGTCTAAGATCGGCTCTGCCTGGGTGAACACATGAGCGTAGAAGGGTTCAGGAGGAGACGGGAGGAGCAGCCGGGAAATGAAGAAAACAAACAGAGAGGAAGAGGAAGAGACAGATTTGGTAAATAGTCATCGCGAGGCAGAACGCCAACGATGACGTCCAACCTGCCTGATATAGAAATGTTTCCGGACATACAGAGACACAGTCATTGTTGGAGAGACTGCAGCTTCATAAAGTCTGTGAAAGGAAAAAGGAAAAAAAAAAAACAAAAAAACAAAAGCAGCTTTGATGATTTAAGAGCTACAACAGATCCAGTTATTATCTGACCTCAGGCGCAACAGGAAGCACATATAAAAACTCCAGTTGAACAATAATAAATATAACCTGGCGTTTAATCACAGCAGGTTTGGCTTCTGTAGACGCAGAGTTTACAGCCTGGTAAAAAGACACTCTGAAAAAACATTTCTTGGGTTTATATATATTTAGGTTTACGACGTGATTTTTACTTTGCTGTAATAAAAAAAACAAACAAACTATTAACTGATATATTTAGATTTAATTGGCCACTTTTGTGGTTTTTCAGTCCCTCAGTACAATCTGGCAGGATTTTCACCATATTGCATGTAATGGTATTTTTTTATTTTATTTTCACCTTCATAGTTTTTGAGAAAAAATGAAACGTTCTTATAAAAAATATACATATATTTATACTAAATAATAAACCAAGAAATGGTTATCTTCTTGGAAATGGTTGCATACCTCGACAATATCCTACGCAGCATGCTATTGGCTAATTCAGAGTGCTCTTCTATTCCTCACTCTGATTGGCTCTGTCATTATAGTATCTCTCTCTTGTTGTAGCTTTCTGTATTGTGTAATATTTCTAGAATCTGTAAGAAAGAGGGGTTGCATAGTGGTCAAGAAACTGTACCAGGGTCTGGAGGGTTCCAGGTACGAATCCAACAAGTGCAAGGTTACCACTGAGCATGGCAGCGTCCCCACTCACTGGTTCCCTGGTTCTCAAAGCTGCCCACTGTTCACTTTGGGCCTGTTATATAACTGCGTAAGAAAATACAGAGAATACTTTCTAGGCAGGGTTGATATCAGTGTAGTATAACAACCATCCAGCTTCCTGTTTGCGTTTGTTTCCCGCCTTGAACGCAACTATCGGGACCCTTGAGGGTCCACTGTATACTAATATATTTCAATCAATATTGCTAACAATCTAATTCAGGAATAGATTTAAATTGCATTCAATACAAAAAAAAAATTAATTTCCTCATTCCTGCCACAAGAGGCAGCAGTGGTAACTGCTACACTATTAACCATTTCTCCCTTGAGGATCAATGAGGTGTTTCACATCCTGGTTGTGACAGGACTAAACCCTTCAACGTTGGCGTTTTTATTTCCACGCGATTACGGGTGTCAGTGCTTTTTTTATCACAGCAGTGCGACCGTCGCCCGACTCACAGCTCAATACAGACGACAGGGGAAACGTCTGATGCCTCGTCTTCATGACCACCATCTCTGCTGCGTCTCTGGATTTATTACAGCAGTCTTCGGGGACAATGACAGTCAAACTCCGCTCATTCATCAGTGAACGGACGCACATCGTCTACAGCGCGCTGAGCTCGGAAGGAGCGTGTGAATAATGTGTATCGACGGAGCCCGTGTGAAGTTTGTGTTATTTCATTTGATACAACAGGAACAAGGCGGCGGGAGAGAAGTTGCATCAAGTGTAGAGCAAGTTTTTCAGTGACTCGACTGAAAAGTGCTGCTGTAATTGTTCTTTGTACTCGTCAGTAACAAGAAAAATGACTAATATACGTATATATTACGTAGTATTTTTCCCTGCCTCAGTAAAATGACCCAATAAAAATGGATCCGCGGTATACTTTTGGGTTGCGACCCAACAGTTGAGAATCACTGCTTTATTGTCTGTATAGCATTGTGGGTAATTTCATGATTACAAAACAGGGATTCCTAAAGTCTTGGGATGCACGGCAACCACTAGGGGGTCCACAAGACAAGAACACATATGGAACTTTTTCCATACTAAAAAATCAAAAGCTGACATTTAAGTTACAGATCTCCGATCGTATTGGCTCGATATTAACAGATTGTGTAATATCGGTTAAAATTAGGTATTCCTGATAATATCGGTTGGCCAACATTATAGGCGAAATCGTTGGATTGATATCGATTTTTATAACGCAACCCCCGTTTTTTTTTTTTTTTTGCCAAATCTACTAGGGACATAGGGTTTTGTGACATTTAGGGACAAACGGCAGCACATATTGATATTGGCCGATATCTGTAGTGCGAAAGAAAGTGTTTGTACAATATCGGCATAACTTTAAATATACCTAGTAAAAACTGCTATCAGTTTTTTACATAAAAATGATAACACAATAATGCAATTCCTGGGTTTGGCCATATGATCTATGACTTACAATTTGGGGGCTAAACGGCTATATCTAGGGAAATTCACTAGATGGCAGCAATGCAGCACATTATTTGATGTTATTTTCAGTAACAGTAAAAATGTTAACAGATGTTAACAGTAAGAACCATTCAAATTTAGAGGATATCAGATATAGGCAAAAAGTAAATTTAGAGCATCATTTATTTCAATCAATAGCGACGGCTGAATGAGTTCTCCGTCTTTTCCCCTCGTTTTTCCATTCCTCCCACAGCTGATCCTTCAACTCTGCTTTAAATCTCTCCCAGTGACTCATATTTAAATGAACTGCAGATTCCTCTGCTGCATTACACTGTAACAGTGACATCTCTCCCGCTGCCTTTTCCTCTGTCTTACTCCGTCACAGCAACATGCTTCCAACATCACCTACACCTACATCTCCTGATCGGCATCTTGTTTGGTGCAAGGTTAAGTGAAGGTATCCATGCCAACGCCGGCTTCTAAATGTCAGCCCAGTCCAGAAGAATCTGCAGCCAATTAGCTCAATCACTCAGGGTTAAAAATAAACCCACAGCTCATACCGCGTTGGCAAAGACACTCCGACGGTGATGACCGTGATCACTGGCTTTTTAGAAAGACAACAGTTTCTTTGCAAAGCTGTTTTCTTTTTCTTCACGAAGCTGCAAGTCATTCTGCCCAAATGAATGAACATCGGAAATACAATCAACAAAAGTGTGTCTTTAATTTAATCTCCGCTCTCAAAACAATTAAACACATTTTAGAAATGAATATTGACTCAGGCCGTAATGTTGGCCATTGATTCTCTCCGTTTCTATTTGCCAGATGTAGAGAGAAGGTCAGTGTTCACTTCGCTCTGGGCTCAAACTATTTAACACTCAGTGCAGAACAAACTGGGGGATGAAACTGTCTTCACAGGAAGTTGGACTTGGACGAGAGTTCTTACTGGTTTCTTCATCAGCCAGCATCTTTTTTTTTTTTATTCGTATTTTTTGTTATTGTGACGTTGGAACAGTGTGTGGGGATGTGCTCAGGGCACAGGGGGATTTGAACCGGAGACCTTGTGGACCCAAGTCTGCTTCCTTAACCACTAGGCCACCAACTGCCCCACAGCATCTCTTTTTGGCACCGACATAACTAGTCTATTGTCTATAATGATAACAACAACAACAACAACAACAACAGCAACAACAATAATAATAATAACAGCAGTTGTGGCCTAGTGGTTAAGGAAGCAGACTTGGATCCACAAAGATTCAGGTTCTAATCCACCAGCTGCCAGGTTGACACTGAGATGTTCTGAACATAGCACCGTCCAGACCCACATAACTTCTCATGAACTCACCACCCACAGGAAGGCTCACAATATGGTGCAATGTGATTTGGGTGGCAGTGGTGGAGACCACTGCCCATGTGACCCAGCAATGGACAAACAAGTGAGGATCAATATATAATAATGACAATAACCGTCTACTCTATAAGTAAAATATATAAGGCTACAGTCATGAAAAACATCATTAGACCAACAAACATTTTCTTCAATTTCTGGTTCATTTCCATGCCTTGTTCAACTAAAGGTGTGTTACCTGAGGAAAACAATGAATACTTTAAAAAACACAGTTTTTGTTAGTACAATGACTATTGGTGGAAGAACTGAAGTGACTTTAGTTACTCAAGAATCAAGAAAACCATGTGAAATGTCTATATATCAGTTCTGTAATTAAACTCTTATGAGATATTTTTGTTGTTATCATTATACCTGTCCAAGCAAATGCACCTTTAGTGAAACCAGAAATTGAAGAAAGCAGCAGGGTGGACTAAACACTCCACATTAAATGCATTTGACTCCTATAGGAGTACACATATATATATATGTAAATATATATATATACAGTATATATATATATATATATACACACACACACATATATACATATATACACATATACATATATAAACACATATATATGTATATATGTGTGTAACATATATATGTAAATATATATATACAGTATATATATATTAGGGCAGTGGCCTAGTGGTTAAGGAAGCGGACTTGGGTCCGCAAGGTCCCCGGTTCGAATCCCCCTACCACCAAGTTACCTCTGAGATACCCTGAGCATGGTATCATCCCTACGCACTGCTCCCCGGGCGCTCATTAGCTGCTCACTGCTCACTTTGATGATGGGTTAAATGCAGAGGCCAAATTTCGTTGTGCGTTGTGGTGTGAATCACAACGTCACAATGACAAAAAAAGGAATTTAATCTTTTTAATCTTTAATTTATATATATAGAGTATATATATACACACACACACATATACATATATACACATTATACATATATACGCACATATATACATATATACACACATATACATATATAAACACATATATGTATATGTGTGTGTGTATATATATATATATATATATCTTCTACATGTAAAATGTATATATATTTTTTCCAGGTATATGTTACCTGACCAAATTAGGTAGTTGCTGATATAATTAAAAACACATATACATACACTATATGTTCCAAAATTGAAATAAATCTTTTTTAATAATATATACTAGATACTAAGGCTTCAGGCCAAGACCCCTAGTCCAAAAAAACACAAATGCAACAAACTGGAGGACAAAACAGGTGGGATGTCTTTCTCTCGTGAAAATAAACAATACAAAGAAGAACAGCAGACGGATTTTGTGAGACAGGGATAGAGACAGGTGGGAGGTCACGGGGGAATTACATCAGACAGCGACAAAGAAGAAAAACACAGAGGGACAGGTGGATGTGATGAGACAGAGGGAGTGGAGGTTGTCTTTGGTCTGAAGTGATCAGAGATGTGAAACTCCTGGGTCAGGGGCCACTTTCAGCCCTCTGTTCCCCAACATCTGGTCCATCAGTAAATTGGATGCTGAGATTCTCTTTAGTAGAGACAAGGATGGACAGGATCAGGAATGGTGTTATTAGAGGGACAACACAGACAGGAAGGTTTGGAGAAAAAGCTAGAGAAGACAGATTGAGATGGTTTGGACATGTTCAGAGGAGGCACAGGGGATACATTGGTAGAAGAAGGATCCTAGAGATGGAGCTACCAGGTAGGAGACAAAGAGGAGATTGATGGATGCAGTGAGGGAGGACATGGAGGTAGTTGGAGTCAGATTAGAAGTTGGACAGAACATTGGTTTATTCGCTGTGGCAACACCTGAAAAATGTTCAAGCTGAAAGAAAAATTCAAACACTGATCTGAGTTCAGCTCTTATGAGTTTTAAACGCCTGCACTCGACACTGCTGCCATTAATCATAATAAAATATATCATTTCATTAAATGCACGAGTTTCCACATATTCAGCCATGTTTTTACAGCCATGAATCTTCTCAACAACATCTCTACATAAACTACTATCTTCTACCTGCCAGTTCTTCATCATCCGTCGCCCACGTCTTCCTAAGATTCAGTCTCCGACCTTGACGCCTCCTGTTGCTGCACCTTAAAAGTTAAATCAAGTGCAATCATCGCGCCCTGCTCCACTAACTCATTACACCAGCCGCCTCCTCCGTCAGATTAACAACCTCGCAGACTAATGCAGGACAGCGAAGGCATCGCAGCGTTGCACAATTGTCCATCAGACCTAACTGCTGGTTTCCAGAATCAGCTCCATTCACCTCCATTAATGTGAAAGTGGTTCTTGAATAGTGGGATAGAGAAGCGACTTGAAGCCAAGCCACAGTTTTATTGATCAGCTATTGAGTAACTGCAGTGTGAGGAGGAGCGGAGATGTTTGGACTCTTTTAATCTCTCACTCTCCGTCCTTGTTTCTCTCCAGGTTAAAATATATTTCACACGGCGTGAAGGAGAGAGAGAGGGAGGGAGGGAGACGCAGCTGCAAACACGACGGTCGATAAAAAACAACACTGAACTTTGGTGTTTCTGTTGAGAGACGTTTCTTTACTCTGGATTTTTCTTCCTTGAAAACATTCATTTTGGTTGAGTTGGCAGATTTTTGTAAATACGCAAAATTGGATGGTTCAGCTAATTAGCTCGTCGCTACACGCTGCCTGCTCTGGAAGACTTGGACAACTCATTTCCCACAATGACTAAAAACTGCAACTGCCACTAGTGTTAGCATAGCTTATCTGGATTTTCACATATTGCTATTAACGTATTTTCACGACTTTAAGGCGCACATAAAAAAGTCTTTTATTTTTTTCAAATTGTGCGACGCCCCCTTTAGTGCAGTGCGCCCTGTGTGAGTTGTTGTTGTAAAGCTGACGTGGTAGACAACGCCGTGAGAACGTTAAAGGGAGAAGTGTGGGCGTTGTTTTGCTGCCACTCTAATTTAACGCACACTTGTATGCTTGTGTGTGTGTTGTTGTAAGGACATAGTAGAGGTACCCATGAGAACGTTAAAGGGTGAAGTATGGGCGTGGATTGTATATAAAAAAGATAGATGCTTTAGTACAAACTAATAGACAGATAAGGATTAACATTGTAAAGCATGCAGTTCCTATGGGAATCAAACCCAGGACTCTGCTTCTGAGGCAAGGGTGCCCACTGCCACACCCACACTGCTGATGGGGATTTAAGATTTATTTCCTGTTTCTGACGAGGTTTTGGAAATAGTACGTTCAAGTAGCAGTAATATCTTCATAACAACTAACTAAATAAACGAAAACTCTGACGTCTCCTCCTCTGAAAGCGCTCTTTCCGATACATCGGGGCATAGATTCTGTTAGAGCTCTAAGGGTCTAGCAAAAGCTGCGTACTTGTAATTTGGAAAACTCTGGTCCAGAATAGACTGTATCCTATAAAGATTCTCTGGAAAACAGATTGTGTTTGCTGAGATCTTCAGATGTTCTGGTGTCTGTGATGAGGAAATCACTGCTTGTTCTTGTTCACGGTCACAGCCAGTGGAGAAACTCCTGCACTCCTCATGCTACAGTATGTTAAAAGTAATCTGAGGAATAAGTCCGAGACACTAATTGAGTCATGGAGTAATGCAGTGCTCACTTCTCTGATAGGACAGATGGGATTTAATCAGCTAACAACACTGGCCTTCCAGCTGGCACCGCACTGAATGGATATTACAAAACGGTTTTTGGATGAAAGTGTCAGGAGCTGCTGAAAATCCACAGCACAGAGATGGAAAACTGAAATGCTGGCGCTGCAAAAAGCCACTTACTGTAGATGAACAATGCATTTATTCTTTTATTGCACTTTTTTTTTTACCACACACATAGGAAAACAAAGAGCAGGAGCGGAAACAACCTGAGGTAAAAAAAAAAAAAAATCTTCAGATGCAGAAAATAATTTGCCTGCACTAAGGCTTTGCCAACATTTACATGTGATTTTGGTGTGAATTCCTAAAAATCAACGCTTAGAATTTGCTCGAACTTGTACAAAGAACAAAATCAAGAGCCCGAGAACTTTCGGCATTTTGTGTGGAACACAAACGAAACCAAAAAAATAATGTTAGAAGGTTAATCCAGGTTTATTTCCTTCTTCAATCAGAGTCACTGGTCTCCTTATGGTAGTCTACAATGACCAGATGACTTCCTGTGACGTTCACTGACTGAATGGAAAGGGTGAACCATGGACCATGGGACCAGGGGCGTAGCCAGAACCCATAAAATGGGTGGGCCCCGAAAAATCACGGTTGACCCAACCCCAAAGTATTATAGCCTAAGTTTGATAATGACCACGTTGGATGGGGCGGGCCTGACTGATAAGTGGGCGGGCCTAGGCCCACCCGTGGCTACGCCTATGCATGGGGCCATAGGGGGAGGACAGACTACTGTCACATCTCAAAGCCAACAACAAGAGATAAATATTGTAGTCTGACAATATGGAAAATATAAATTTCAGATGAGATATCAATATATTTGTCCATGTTGCTTGTCCCTTTTTTCAGAGGTTGCCACAGTAAGTCAACAATTTCCATCTCCCCCTGTCCTCTGTATCTTCTACTCTGACTCCAACTACCTCCACGTCCTCCCTCACTGCATCCATCAATCTCCTCTTTGTCTCCTACCTGGTAGCTCCATCTCTAGGATCATTCCTCTACCAATGTAGCCACTGTCCCTCCTCTGAACATGTCCAAACCATCTCAATCTGTCTTCTCTAGCTTTTTCTCCAAACCTCAGTTTGACCTGGCAACAAACAAGTCTAAATGCAACCTGGAGCTTGTGGTTTTTATGCACAAACACTACAGAGACGGTGAAGACTCAATGACTGAGGCAGAATCAGGACGGTCCAGCATCTGGACAATCACGCAATATCATAAACCAAACACATCCCAGTGTCCGGAGAACCAATGAGACTGGAACGGGAACGTCAAAAACCAGACACAATAAAATACAGGTTCTGTTCGGAATGAAGCAATTGGCAAAATTTCTGGTTCAAAGACCTGGGTGGAGACTGCTGCACCCTGCTGGTAATGGAGGAAAGGATGAAGATGAAATGAAATCTGTGACTTTTAGAGATCTGTCTCTTTCTGCTGGACTCTGGAACCATCAAAGTGAAGGAGTCCTCATGTTCAAGAGGAAGACGCAGGAAATGGCAGCAGGGTTTCAGGTTTCTTAATGCA
>JAFBJS010012390.1:0-41610 GCA_016785265.1 Paraplagusia blochii
GAGTCAACAATTTCCATCTCCCTCTGTATCTTCTACTCTAACTCCAACTACCTCCATGTCCTCCCTCACTGCATCCATCAATCTCCTCTTTGTCTCCTACCTGGTAGCTCCATGTCTAGGATCATTCCCCTACCAATGTCTCCACTGTCCCTCCTCTGAACATGTCCAAACCATCTCAATCTCTATTTTTTCTCCAAACCTTCCTGTCTGTGTTGTCCCTCTAATCACCTCATTCCTGATCCTGTCCATCCTTGTCTCTCCTAAAGAGAACCTCAGCATCTTTAACTCCTCCACCTCCAGCTCTGTCTCCTGTCTATAATGTCTTCTCACATTTTTTTCTGTGTGATTAACTGGACTTGTCCTCTTGGAGTTTGTCCGGTACTTGGTTCCTCAACTGATCAGAAACTGGAGAAGTTTCTCAAATCAAACTTCTTCAAAGCTCCAAGATAAACTCCAGTTGGTCCCAACGTAACTCTCTCAATGTCCTTGTCAGGTTTCAAGCCCATTCTTAAGTATAATTGTCTGCAATGTCCCAGCCTGGGACATCAATGAAGTATTTCTATTCTATACTAATAAGGATGTCTAGTAATGTCTGCTACTGATGTTTTTATTCTTCTTATTAATAATAATGTGATATCTGTAACAATTGTGATTGTTTTTTTTCTCAGATGTTATAAACCAGATACTCTGAAGTCCTGAGCTGATTTCCAAACTTTTAGAAATAATCAGCTGTATATATTTGTGTATATTGATAATGGAATCGGAAAATAAATATTGAACAACACTGACAAAACGTTGATATTAAACATGTCCAGTCTTTAAATATTCCAATATTTTAATGTCTCGTTTTCTCAGTTTTTTTAGTCAAATATTTAGATTTCTTCTCTCACTTTTCTTCTAAAACATCTGTTTTTTTTTTCTCTCCGTCCAGTTTCATCGACTGCTTCACATTTGAGGAGTTGATGAAACGTCAAACATTTGCAGATTTGCACACGTCCTGATATGAAAACACTGACTGTGAAGTTGTTGTTTATATTTTAGTGTAACATGTGGTGATCGACCTGTGGGAAGAAAATGTATCGTCTGAATAAAGATGTTCACTGGACACAAGTGTGTACTGCACTCTGATTGCACTCTGATGTATATATATATATATATATATATATATATATATATACACACACACAAATATATATATATACAGTATATATTATATACACACATACATATGTGTATATATAATTACATATATGTATATATACTGTATATTTATATACATATATATATATATAAAACTATACGTTAGGGCTACTACCACTACAACTACTCCTATATATTTTTATATTTTAGATATATTTATCTATCAATATATATTTTATTTTGTTTCATATATTTTATTTATTCTTATTTATACAATATATGTCTACCTGACATAATGACAATTGGATTTTTTTTTCATTTTATTTTATATATATATATATCATATACAATAAAATATAAAATATCAACACAAAGTTAGAAGTTCCAGTAACTTAAGGTAAAGATGAATCAAAATTGAATAAATAAAATTAAAAAAATAATGCAAACCAACTCATAGAGGAGAAGAGAGAGTGAGTGTTGAATATGATATCAAATAAATATATATTAATAATTATTATATTTATCTTTTTTTTTTTAGAAACATTCTCTCCTCCCTGTCTGCAGCTTGATGCTCTGATTTAATTGGCCATAATCTGAAGACTTGTTGAAGATTATAATCCAGCAGTTGAAGGTGAGTGGAGATAGAGAAGAAGACGATGTCTTCAGTATTTAGACGTCTTTAGACAGAAAGAACAGTCAACAAGTCTCCGTCACTGTGGATCTGTGAGTCCCAGGAATTACAGTCTAATAGGATCAACTCAGGCTGTCTCTGTGTCTCTCTCTGTCTCTGTCTTTCTCTGTGTGTGTCTCTCTCGTCCATGAGTGAGTGCATCATTCTCTACATTTCCCATAATGCACTTCAATTCCAAGCCCCTCCTACAGGCACCCGGGAATAAATTCAATTTTCAAGGATTAGTCCCACATGATCGTGTGACAGTGTTTTTGTTTTGCTCTATGTTCATTTGAGATATTTATTTTACTTTGAACAATTTCATTACAGTTTGGTTAAATTCATTAATAATTCTCCTGAAGGAAACTCCTCCCTGAGGGATTAATGCAGGTCTAAAATAATCTAATCTGATCTAATCTATTGATATTAGTGTTAACTAGTTTTAAGAAAAGGAGTTGTAAAAAGGTTATAACTTTTCAGGACCAAGGACAGCTCAGCTCAGCTCAGAGTAGTTTTTATGGTTCATGGACATCATGGACATAATGACTAGATGTTTTTTCACTAAATTTTCCACATCCAGGTTTAAAGAACAAACCCAGACTTTGTGTTTCTGATTTTCACTATTGGAGGAAAAAACTATATCGACATTGATATGGAGCTCTTCTGAATGATTATAGCGGAACCACTATATATTTATTTTAATGATGTGTTTTTTATTTATTTATTTTATTTTATTTATTCTAATAAAAAAATCCGGTATTTGTTATATTTTGATTGTTGAAAAACTAAGTTGAAAACTTGTTTGTTCCTGAACAATAAAAATAGAAACAGAAAAAACTATTTGTATCGGTTTGTTGTTGTGGCTTTTGAAAAAAAAAAAATGCAAATCTTATTATATATAATATTATTTATATATGTATAATGTAATATTTACATATTTTTTCAAAAGCCATAACAAAAAGATACAAATTGTTTTTTTATTGTGTGTATATATATGTATATATATAAAACATATATATAAAGACAGACAGACAGACAGACAGACAGACAGACAGACAGACAGACAGACAGACAGACAGATAGATAGATAGATAGATAGATAGATAGATAGATAGATAGATAGATAGGTAGGTAGATAGGTAGGTAGGTAGATAGGTAGGTAGGTAGGTAGGTAGCATATAGGTAGGTAGGTAGGTAGGAAGGTAGATAGATAGATAGATAGGTAGGTAGGTAGGTAGGTAGGAAGGTTGGTAGGTAGGTAGGTAGATAGATAGATAGATAGATAGATAGATAGATAGATAGATAGATAGATAGATAGATAGATAGATATATAGGTAGGTAGGTAGGTAGATAGGTAGGTAGGTAGATAGGTAGGTTGGTAGGTAGGTAGCATATAGGTAGGTAGGTAGATAGGTAGGTAGGTAGATAGGTAGGTAGGTAGGTAGGTAGCATATAGGTAGGTAGGTAGGAAGGTAGATAGATAGATAGATAGGTAGGTAGGTAGGTAGGAAGGTTGGTAGGTAGGTAGATAGATAGATAGATAGATCCAACCCTGATTGTGATGATCTCTACAGGGTTAGAACATGACTTCACCTCAGCTGAGTGACAACTCCTCCACCTTAATCAGTGGAGCAGAGGTGAGGCAGGCGTCTGACTGTGACGGAGCTGTGAACAGTTGTGCTGTAGGACTGTGTTGACAATGAAGGGCCCTGTCAGCAGCAGAGACAACAATGGCTGATGTCTCCTCTGTGATTAGGAAATCCTGGACAAGCGTTAAGGGTTCGAACCCTTTTGAGTGAATGACGTAATCCCCCTAAGTAGGATTAACATACTGTTGTCCGTCTTTGTTCTCCATTAAGTGGCTACAGTTATTGTTGGGGGTTTGTTTCCTCGTTTGAATCAACACCTGAATGAACTGGTTAAGTTGGGAAACTGACGTGAGTTCAGACTGGAGAAAACTGCACTGAGAGGTGGAGGGATTAAAAGTAGTTTCCTGTAGTTTTTGGTCAACATTGTCCATCTCCGCCTGTCCTCTGGATCTTCTACTGTGACTCCAACTACCTCCATGTCCTCCCTCACTGCATCCATTAATCTCCTCCTTGTCTTCTATCTGGTAGCTCCATCTCTAGGATCATTCATCCACCAATGTTTCCACTGTTCCTCCTCTGGACATGTCCAAACCATCTCAATCTGTCTTCTCTAGCTTTTTCTCCAAACCTTCCTGTCTGTGTTGTCCCTCTAATCACCTCATTCCTGATCCTGTCCATCCTTGTCTCTCCTAAAGAGAACCTCAGCATCAGCTTTTTCCGTCTTTGACTGTCTCCCTACATCACTTGTCAAACTAAGGCCTGGGGACCAAATCTGGCTCAGCAGTAAAAAGCCTAGACATAAGCAAACCTTAGGCTTGTGGGCCACGGTTTGTCCTTAAATTGTACATAAGGACCAGGGTTAGGAGCAGAAGTACGGAGAGTTTTTTTTTAACTCAGATAAATGCCATAAAAAAGTCAGGATTATCCTAAACTCTTGTCATTCCCATTCCCATATGGTCTAGCGGTCAGGATTCCTGGTTTTCACCCAGGCGGCCCGGGTTCGACTCCCGGTATGGGAAAAGTTCCTTTTCCAAAACAAATCTTTTAGTTTGCCTATAACTGTCTACGCAGGCAGTTGTCGTAAGATTAACTGTATAACATTTAGAGGAAATTACATGAAAAAGGGTGAGAGATAAAGAGACATAACATGAAACAAATATTAGTGATGTGTGACTTGTTTCAGTTTAAATTTTCAATGTGAGAAAAAATATATAAAAAATTATTCAATTGAATAAATAAAAAAATACTCAGGAATAAAATAAAAAAAAATCTATTTAAATTTTGTAAAAAAATGTCATTTTAAAATTTTAAATACTAGAAAATTTCAAAAGTAAAAAGTAAAAGGTCTTAAAATATATATATAATTTTTTAAATTCTAAAAATAAAAATAAAAAAATAATTGAAATTAAAATTGTTATAAATTAAAAAAAAATAATAATTGTATTTAAAATTTAACAATGTAAAAATGTAAAAAATTGAAAATTTCCAAACTTGAAAATAAAAGGGTTAAAAAAAGTATAGAATTTTTACAATTCTAAAAATAAAAATATTTTAAAAATTAATAAAACTAAAATATTTATAAAATTCTAAAAATAAAATAGAAATGTAGAAGGTTTAACATTTTAACCAAATGAATTAATGAATATTAACTGGTAAAGATGATTTGGATGGTTTGGACATGTTCTGAGGAGGGAGAGTGGTAGAAGAATGATCCTAGAGATGGAGCTACCTGGTAGGAGATATAGGGGAGATTGATGGATGCAGTGAGGGAGGACATGGAGGTAGTTGGACTCAGAGTAGAAGATACAGAGGACAGGGGGAGATGGAAATTGTTGATTTTGTGCAGCAACTCCTGAAAACGGACAAGCTGAAAGGACAAAAAGACATATTTAGTATAATAAGTCTCAGTGTTTTAGATTCAATTAATTAATTATACAAACCTAAGGTTTGTTTCGACAGGAAGAACATCTTGGTGACCATCAACATGTCAGTGACAGAGGATGAAGATTATCCTCCTCCTCCTGATGACTCCACAGGATGACGGTCAGAACAATTCCAACAAGTGACTCCAAACTGGGAGGAGCCTGGAGAATAAAGTTCTGGTTCCTGCTCCTGTGTTGAACCCTCTAATCCAGCGGGACTTCCGCTCTGTGACGTGGATCAGGGTTTGTGGAGTCGGTGGGGGGTCGTGGAGGAGGCTGTGCTTTAAAAGCCCCCTCTGGAGACTCTCCATCAGCAGAGTGATCACGGCGGCTTGAGTCTCTCTGGTTCAGTCCAACAGCAGCAGAAGAGCCGGATCGGATCGGGATCGTTGCCCTGACACGGACCGGACTCCGACCAATGTGGTTTCTCGGACCAGGAACTTCTCGAGTGATGATGATGATGATGATGGATGAGCGCCTCTCGGCTCCAGCCCGATCCCTCCAGGGCGCAGGGAACCCTCCGTCCACGGTCCACAGCATCGAGGCCATACTGGGCTTCAAGGAGGAGTCGCTGCTCCACAGGTCGGCCTCCTACGGCGGGGAGCTGCTCCTGCAGGACGGGGAGATGGAGAAGGACGAGGAGGTGACGAGCCCCGCCAAGAAGAGTCACCTGACGGAGAGTTTGGACGGTGAGTGGAGTCAGAGGAGAGGGTTTACTGTGGTGACTCGAGTTATCTTCTGGATTTTCTCCTAAAATTCCATGAGGAAACTTCTGACTTTTGATCTATCAATCTATCTATCTATCTATCTATCTATCTATCTATCTATCTATCTATCTATCTATCTATCTATCTATCTATCTATCTCTCTATCTGTTTTAGTTTTACACCAACAGTAAATAAAGTTATTATTTATATATATATATAAATGTATATATATTCTTGTATTTAATATTATTATTATTATTATTATTATTATTATCAATAATAATAATGATAAAAAATGTTATTGTTATATTATTATCTAATCTTATTATTAGACTTAATGATAATGACAATAATAAAAACAAGAAAATATATGTTATTTAATAATAAAAATAATTATACTGAGGATCTTCTTCCTTTTTTTTCCTGTTTTCTTTTCTATTTTTTCTTATTCCATTTTACTACAGTACTTACGGTACTCAAACAGTATTTACAGACATATATAACCCTAACCCTAGTCTTCCTCATCCCCATGTTCTTCAGAATAGTCTTCATCGCTCTTCTTCTTTTTTGCCTTATCCCTGTCACCTTCATCTTCTTCTTCTCCTTGATGATGATGACGATCCTCATCCTCCTCCTCCTCCTCCTCTGTCCCTCCAGGTGTCTGTTGCTCCTCTGAAGCCTCCGTCAGTCCCGACTGCGCAGACGGAGACGAGGCCAAACTGTCCGATGATGAAAACCCCAAGAAGAAACACCGTCGGAATCGAACCACCTTCACCACCTTCCAGCTGCACGAGCTGGAGAGAGCCTTCGAGAAGTCCCACTACCCAGACGTCTACAGCAGAGAGGAGCTGGCCATGAAGGTCAACCTGCCCGAGGTTCGAGTCCAGGTGGGTGCAGTCTCAGCCTCAGCTCAGGGACATGGACACAGACCTGGACATGGACACAGACATTGATAAAATTCAGATCAGAGTTTTTGTCTTTTCTACTTTTGAAGGAAATATATTTCAGCACATTTATCAGAATATTGTGACTGAATGTATTGACATAACAACAACATATTTTAGGTTTATATTGCAATGAAATTTATTCTCATTGATGCCAACCGTTAAATATGAAAAATCAGTATCCATGTATATATTTATATATATATATATTATATTATATTTTATTGTATGATCCTGCATTATTTTCTACCTAATAACTTCCTTTTTTCTCAGTCCAAAAGACAAAAATACTTTTAGTTTAGTTATTTTTTTTTTTTTTAAAAACAGTTAAAAAAGTTTTTTTTTCTGCCTGCAGTGTCTAAAATATAGAAAATTTGACTTTTATGTATAAAAGTCAGTGGTCTTTGATTTTACAGATAATTATTATTTATAAAAACCAACCTAAACCTAAATCTGAAAAATATATTTTTACATATTTGATGTTTAATATTTGTTTGTTTTGATCCTGTTATGAATGTGTTTATCTCTTTATAAATAATATAGTCGAAAGGAAAAAAAAGTAAATTGATATAAAGATTTAATGTCTGCCCTAAGGAATGATAAGTTTGTTTTGCCGATATTGTCGGCCTGATAATTGCAAAATTACGTGATATCGTAAAGTTTTTGACCTGGGTTTTGCCAAATTTGCCAGAATTGCACGTAGGGTTTTGAGATGTTTACGTCAGTTTTGGGGCCAAACTGCGGCTCAAACCGCTATTGGTCGATATTGTGTCGTAAACTTAAGTATTGGTACAATATCGGTAAATTTGATATCGGTAAAAGTTAATATCGGACTTCTCCATATCTGCTGTCATTTTTTCCAGGTGTGGTTCCAAAACAGACGGGCAAAATGGCGAAGGCAGGAGAAGCTGGAGGTGAGCTCCATCAAGCTCCAGGACACCTCCTCCTCCTGCTCCTCCTCCTCCCTCCTCGCTCTGAGCCACCCTCCCCCAGCCTCCCTGGGCTCCGGTCTTCAGCTGGACCCCTGGCTCTCTGCACCCATCAACAGCTCCACCTCCCTGCAGTCCCTCCCTGGATTCACCTCCCTGCCCCTGCAGGCCACGTACAACTCCTCTCCTCCACCTCCTCCTCCTCCTCCGTCCTCCATTCCTACCCTGTCAGCCCCTTTCCTTAGCTGCCCGGCCCTGGGACAGAGCCCTCATCTGCCCCACATTGGATCTATGTGCCCTCCACCCTCAGCGTACCAGTGTTCTGCTGATCCCAGGAACTCTAGCATCGCGTCACTGAGGATGAAGGCGAAGGAACACATTCAGTCGATGGGAAAGACCTGGTGATGGACACCGTCTTCACCCAGTGATGCTAACATCCGATCATGCCGACATTGTCAAAACACGATTTCCGGAATGGGGCATCGAATATTACCGATAAACGCAGACTTTTGTCACAAAACTGGGGCGAACTTCTCAGGACCCTCGTGAGAATCCAGCAGATTTGACAAAATCCAGTCCTTGTTTTATCGGAATTTTCATACCGATAACAATTTTACCGTTACATAGTCATGTCAACATCAGCCAACCCTAGTTTTATCTCTATGAACCAACATCATCTTCTAAGTCAACTGTGTCAAACTCAAGGCTCGGGGGCCAAATGTGGCCCGTCGAGTCATCTTGTTTGGGCCGTAGGAGAACAAAACATTTTGTAATGTCGATGCAGCAGAGTTTCTCAACTTGATGAATAAAAATTTGTTTTATTACGCAGCAATCAACAATATTAGTAGCGTAAATATATAATAATAAACCACAGTAACATGTATTAATATGATCTGGAGTAGTTACAGCTATAACCCTCATTTACAACCGGCCCGTTAAGGAAATTGTGTTGTTTATGTGGCGCCCCCTGCTGGTAAAGTTGAGTTCAACACCACTGCTCTAAGTGAAAGTCAATGGTTGATTTGTAGGAGTCTTGTTGACCTGGTTGAATTCGAACCCAGGATTCCACAGACATTGGACTCACCGTCCATCGTGGACACTGTTGTCTTTTTTTTTGTCTCCACCACAGACTAATGTTCACCTTTAGTTTCTCAGACCAGTTTCACAAACACGGATCCGTCTCTAACCATCTGTTTGTATTTATTAGCTCTCTGTAGCAGCAGGTGTTTGTTGAGTGGAATCATTTTCAGAATTAATTTTTACAATAAACTTATTTTCTTCCTTGAAAACTGACAACAAGAATTGACCAATAACTGGAGCCTGGTTTTCTCTTTGTTTTTGCAGATTATATTAAGGTAAAACTGGTTGTTTATAAACCAGATTTTTTATTCACTTCGATAATCAGTCAACTGACTGATACAATAAGCATTTACTGTAAAACTGTTTATTTTATCAAGGATTTTTTAAAAAAGTTTGACAAGTTTTTTTATAATTACTCTGAAAAAAAACTTCAAAATAGAATGAACTAAAATGTACAAAAATCTGTCTACGATAAAAGCAAATGCAAATGTTACGATATATTTTTTTTTAATTTCTGAAACAACATTAATTTTAATAACAATTCATGTCATACCAGTTTTAATTTCAATATAATATATTGTTTTATTATATATATATATACATATATAGATACATATTTTATATTAACTGAGATACTGACTCTGTTGTTCATTATTTCTTATTATTTAAAAAATCTGCAGTTAAATCATAAAAAAATTACAACTGAGTTTTTAACTCAATTCAATCCGATTAAAAATATTTTATTGTTCCCAAAGGGAAATTTATGAAATATATGAGTAAAAGAACAGTTTTTATTAAATTATTATTTAGTAATTTTTATATTAAAGTCAGTGTTTGTTGATTTTTGACTTTTCAATTTTCACCTTTTCGATAATATAAGTTTTATTTTTTTCATTGAATAAGTTTTCATTTTACTGTTAATTTACATCAAATTTTTCCCACAATGCAACACTATGTACAACGTATTCCATTAGCACCATAGATCACACAACATATACACGTTATATTAATCACATATAGACGAGTAATATATGTTGATGGACAAACGTGTCTGTGTCTCTCTGTGTCCTGCCTTGTCCTCATCTTGTCCTCGCTGCGGTAAATGAGTTTGTCAACCCACTTATTCCCTCCTCATTAGTGATTGGTTCCCGGGATTAGGCTCGTAATGATGGGGTGAAAGTGCCTTGTACTTCCTTTGTGGCCCAACCATCCATGTGGAATGAGGGACGAGAACAGAGGAGACGACTGTCCTTTCAGCTCAGGAGAAAAAATGTGTCCGACTCAATCGTTCCCAATCATACATTCCCCAGCGTGTGTCACCTCTGAGGGCTAATAAGAGTTCCCATCAGGGTCGACTCCACCCTCCTGGAAACTTCCATCTAATATTATGGATATATTTGTGGGCGGGTCTCCACATATATTTGTCATCTGGAAGTGAAACCCATCAACTTTCAAAACAGCCTGTCACATGTGCAGGAATGCCACCTGAGCTCCAGTTTATTACTGTCTATGTAAATCATTTGATGCGTATATTGTGCCCTCTTGTGGCAAAAGTGTGTTACTGCATCATTATCTGCCTACAGCAGACGTGTGTCCACACTTTTTTTGTCTGGTGAGCTACTTTTCTAATGACCATGCTGAAGTGATCTACCTAGATTGAAAACTCTAAATATATTTACTAGGGGTGGGTAAATTAATCGTTTTGGATCAGTTTGGATCGAACTGAATCGAATCGAATCAAACTGGACCGATCGTTAAATATATTTTATGAATCGTTCCTGAATCAAATTGTAGCCTGTGAATCGAGATATGAATCGGATTGTTATGTGAGTGAATCGTCACACTCCTAATATGCACTATACATATCAGGGGTGTGCGAATTACTCGTTTGGATCGGTTTGGATAAAACTGAACCGAATCGAACTGGATTGATCGTTTAATATATTTTATGAATCGTTCCTGAATCGGATCGCAGCCTGTGAATCGAGATATGAATCGGATTGTTATGTGAGTGAATCGTCACACCCCTAATATACACTATATATATATATTAGGGGTGTGCAAGTTAATCGTTTTGGATCGGTTTGGATAAAACTGAACCGAATCGAACTGGATTGATCATTTAAAATATTTTATGAATCGTTCCTGAATCGGATCGTAGCCTGTGAATCAAGATATGAATCAGATCGTTATGTGAGTGAATCGTCACACCCCTAATATACACTATATATATATATTAGGGGTGTGCAAATTAATCGTTTTGGATCGGTTTGGATAAAACTGAATCGAATTGGATTAAATTGGATAGATCGTTTAATATTTTTTATGAATCGTTCCTGAATCGGATCGTAGCCTGTGAATCGTGATATGAATCGGATCGTTATGTGAGTGAATCCTCACATTTACCAATATAAACTGGACATCTTACTCTACATTAATACATACGTTGAACAAAAAGGGTTTAGTTGTCAGCAACTGGACTTCATCAGTTTCTGGTTGATGTCAGAGGGAAGACACAGAGGAGACGACTGTCCTTTCAGCTCAAAAGAAAAATGTGTCCGACTAAATATATACATGTCCCATATATACATTCCCCACCATGTGTCACCTCTGAGGTCTAATAAGAGTTCCCATCAGGTTCGACTCCACCCTCCTGAAATCTTATATTTTATGTCCAGTGGTGGAGACAGTGGTCTAGAGGAGTAGAACTAACTAGAGTTCCCTCTGACATCAACCAGAAACTGATGAAGTTCCTCAGTTCCTCCTCAGAATTCCAGTTGAGTTAACTTAACCCTTTGATCCCCTGGCCTAGAATTAAAAAAATCTTTTCTAAAATTCTCTGACAAACTCTGACAACGAAGACCATCTGACTTTTGTTCAAAGAACCACAGTTTGGTTTATTCAGTTTTCTGGGTCGTTGACATTAATATTTACAATCCATTCTTCAATGCAACCTGTTGCATATTATTTATTCCAGATCTTTGACATCAGTGTTGAATAGAATCCCTGCAGCGTTCGCGTTGCAGCCAAAATAAATCGAAATTATTCACAGTGACTGTCACTACAGAGGAGATCATTCAGTGAGGCTGCTGTTTCCAACCAGGTTCTCTCTGCCCCGTCAGGTGGAGCCCTTGTTCTGCAGCTTCAGAGCCAGGTCCAACATCTAAGACGACGAAAACATGACATTCCAACAACGGTCAGACAGAACCAATCAAACCCATGTGTCACACTGACCTCCTCGATGTATCTGTCTCTGCCGTCCTCCACCCAGAGCCTTCGTAGATGGACGAGTCTGTCCTCGGCGTTCAGCTTCTGTCTCTGCTTCTTCTGCTGCAGCAGAGCTTTAATCAGAGGGTCGTAGGAGTGGAGGTCCGTGACCGCGGCTCTGTCGAAGGTGGTCATGTAGTCGGGGTCACGGTGAATCTCCTGCAGCCGGCCCTCGGTGCTCTTCTTTCCCATCAAGTGACCTTAAGGGAGTGGCACAAAGATGCAGGGAAAATTCTTTGGTCACAGATGAACAGGTGGACGGAAGAAAAAAAAAAACGACCAACACCAGGAATATTGGTCACCTTATATTATCACTATTATGTAATATCAGTACATTGTTATAGTTTTTCCTGACATATTGAAAAATCTGATGTACACAATTCCTGGGTTTGGTCAAACTTGCTGAAATCGATGTTTTCCTCAGATTTGGGGACAAACTGCTGCGTTGATCAGTATCGGTTACAATAACATTGATATCAAAAAGACAATATTACTATATATATTGTTATATATTGATAGCAAAAAGACAAAATTTATTATGTTATGTTATTTGTTATTGAAGTTATTATCAATATAATAAGATTATTAATATAATAACATCCCTTGTTAGGATGCTGTTAATTATAATTAATTTTATTATTATTGATTGATTACAAACAAACAATTAATTTAGTGGATTCTTAAAATCATTCATTTCATCTAATTAATTATATTAATGCTGACAGTTTTATTCCCTCATTATGTTACATCACAAAAAAAATCCAAAGTCCAAACATAATGATAGAATAAAGAGAGAAAATAAAGAAAACAAAAGAGAAACCTTCAAAAATAGAAAAAAAGTTCCTCTTACCGACGGCCCAGTGGTTGCCCCGTAGATACATCTTTCCAACCACAGCTCCTTCACTCTCGGAGCAGTGGAACACACAGGGCAGAGAAACCAGAAAAAGAAAGAGCGTCCACACTGACCTGCCAGTCCATGGACAGCAGGGACACACTTCCCTCATGTTATCAGACTGATTCAGGTCTGATCCAGGGTCAGTGAGCGAGTGTGTGTGTGTGTGTCAGCCTGCAGCACGGAGGCTGTGAGAGGCGGAAAACTGTAGAAGTTTGACTCCCGGCTGCAGCGTGGACAGAGCGGTGGTCCAGTGGTGGAAGTCTAAGTGCTCCTCCTGAGACAGCTGTACGTCACTGAGTGTAGAAACAGAAGGAGGAAAGTGACGGTGATAAATTATCATCTGCAGCCTGTAATTATGGAGCCAGAGCCTCATGTTTGAGCAGCGACGGTGACCGTCGTGTCACGGTGATGGACGGGCTCTGTGAGTAATGGTGTCCGTCTCAAACGTCACTAGAAGCCTGTGGACGAAAAAAAAAAAACAGAGCTAATATAGAGATAAATAATTCCAGATTATTAAACCATATTCAGTCAAGTTTAAAAGTTATTAAAATAAGGGAAAAGTTTGGAAACTTGGTTTGATGTGGTTAGAAAATACAATCTATAAAGGGAAAGAAAAATTCCGAGTTGGCCTAGCTGGGCTTCTACGTAGGGCCAGCTAGAAGGCCCTGAGGTTGTAATACTGTGAGATGATTGGTCTGAGTGCTGTAAACTTTTTATTATGTTTTTATCCAACTTTCTAAATGTAAAATCTCTTAATATTAATGAAAAATAAAAATATTTAAAAAATTTATGAATAAATGTGTTTTTCTGAGTATGGTTAGGCCAGCAGAGAAGGCTTTGCTGGCCCTGATGGCCTATCACTGGATGATTCTAGTATTTTAGACTCATTACATTAACATTAAAGAACCGATATTCATATAACTGGTGAACAACAACAGGAGAATCTCCACCCTCTACGTCAGAAAACACAAATCTCTGAAGAAGATTGGTTCAACATTATAAATAAAATGTATTATTATTATCAACATTTTTTTCTGGAAAATAAGAAACACTGGAATGATTTGATTTGGTTAAAAACAGAAAATACCAAATACATGGGAATTCCTATACCTTAGTAATATGACAAGCGTCCTCTGTATCTTCTACTCTGACTCCAACTACCTCCATGTCCTCCCTCACTGCATCCATCCTCCTACCTGGTAGCTCCATCTCTAGGATCATTCTTCTACCAATGTATCCACTGTCCCTCCTCTGAACATGTCCAAACCATCTCAATCTGTCTTCTCTAGCTTTTTCAGCTCACTCCTGATCCTGTCCACCCTTGTCTCTGCTGGGTTTTAGAATTGGTTGAGAATAGTTGAACATTCTCAACCAATTCTGGTGACTGACTGTCACTGATGTTTCCTCTGATTTGTTTCATGTTTTTTTTATTGGAAAAAAATAAACAGTAAAACTTGAGTGAAAATGAAGGAAAAACAATAAAACATTGGCAGCTATTGAACATATATTCTTTGATAAAGTTATATTTTGGGATAAGTCACATATTGAACTATTTAATGTCAAACTGGTAAAATAAACTGTAGCTACTGATGGTCTAACATGTTCTATTGCTGCACAACTGGACCTGAAGTGAATCAAACTCACTGGTTACATAAGAAATGAAAAACATCAGTTCAAGATGAATTAAAAAGAAAATAAATAATAAAAGTCAGTTTCCACTGATGGTCTTTACACGTTTTTCTATGTTATATTCTATTTTTGCAAGGATAAAAAAAACAATAGGAATTACATATTATTCCTTAAAGTCCACAATTTCCCAGGGATTATTAAAATTCTATCTATCTATGTAATTTATTTAACACTTGTTAACTAGGAGGCGCTGTTTCTGAGCAGTTTATGTTTTGAGACTTAGAATTAAACTACATAATAACATTAAAATAAACACAGGTCGAACGAAATGACATATTTCTGTTTCTAAAAACCGTGACGTCATGAATCAATCACTCTTCTTCTTGTGTGCCCGCAGATATGCCTGAGTAAAATTCCTTTGTAACAGAACTCATGTTAAAACACAACGGCTTATATTTTTGGTGGAAATTATATTAAATAGAGAGAAACACAACTTAAATTCGAGATACGTCGATGATAGATGAATAAAGAAGTATCGAAGATTTCCATATCGTTCCTCCTGTAAAGCGTATCCCATAATATAAACGTCATCTTTCCAGACAAGATGACGCAACTGGGCTCAAGTTCGTTATTTCAGCTCTTGTTGACTACGTCATCAACCTGATAAAATAAATGTTACTAAAAATAAATTATATATAAATATACTGAATATATTAAATACCATTTTTAACTGACTTTCTTCTTTATTTTCTACTAAAACCGAATCGCTTTCTAATTCTTTACAGAACTGCTGAACGTCTTTTTTAACGCTAGATGGCACTGTGGGATAAATAAGGCTGAGATATACGCGTCATGAAACGCGTATGGAAAACGCATATATGAAAATGAACAATAAGTGAATATATTATTACTGCTGTTGTTGACATTTTATTATTGATATTATTATCATCAACATTGTCATCATCAACACAGTCTTACGTAGTCTGGCCAATCAGCGTATTGCAAATGGAAAAAAGTGACAGCTGTACCCTTCTATTAACACACTGTCTGTTTCCTTTTCATACTTATTCATGAACGTTATTTTCCCTTCACTTCCTTTGATACATTAAGTGGTTGGACTGTTCTGACGTGACTCAAATAAGCCTGGTTTCATTAGAAGACGAGATGGACAAATTAAAAGGACCTTTCAGAGCAACAACATCAATTATTACTGACATCACAGCTCTGGTCATATGGCCCGCTGATCAACCAAGAACCAGTTCCAACATATTTCTGTTGGGAATTGGAAAAGTTATAAAGTGTCTAAAGGGCAGCATCACGGTTGCATTCTTCTCATATGGACAAACAAAAATGTCCCAGTTATGGATTTTATAATGGTAGTTGTGGCCTATTAGTTAAAGAGTGGTCTTCAGGATCTCATCCACCAACTGCCGTTCCGACCCCACAAAACTTCCAGTATGGTACAGTGTGATTTGGGTGCCAGTTTTGGAGACTGCTGCCCTTGCAACGTCACATTGGAAAAGTGGATGAAAATGAATGAATCTTAATCTATATCAGGCATGAGCCAACTTTTTGACTCACTGGCCAGAATTGGTCCTAAAATTGGACAAGGGTGCCGAGACCGGAGCAGAAAGATGGATGGATGAATGTCCCTTATGTTAAGAAACGAAATATTGCCGGGAAAAAGCAGAAATATAATTATAATATAGATAAATAAAGTAATTTGGACAAGGTTGGTGGGCCACATCAAAAAGCTGCATCCGGCCCCCGGGCCTTAGTTTGACCACGCCTCTTCCATATTGACAGTAGTAATATATTGCTGTATTTGATATCATTTTTTCAGAAACATATGGAAACATACTATATATGTTTCTATATATACTGTACATATGTATTCACATAAATATGTATGTACCTATATATTTGCATATCTATATATGTATTTATATTTACTGTATATACACATAAATATATAGGTACATACATATCATATATGCTGAAATCACACGTACATATCACACATACATATTTATGTGAATACATATACACAATGTATACAATATATAATGTATATACAATATATATAAAACGTACAGTATGTGTACATACATTGACATTAGCAGCTTTAAAAATCCAAACATTAGCATTTGAAATATTGCACACAAATACATCAAAATGTATCCAAACATTAAAAGAGGAATCTTATCGCACTCTCCTCCGCTGCCTGAAGCCTACATGAATGGAGGCTGTGTGACGTCATGTGACTGTGTGTTTGTCAAGGGTGGGGAGCACGGCAACCTCAGCTTCCTCTCTAAATCTGTCACACTGTAGGGAGGCAGGACGCATCAAGAGGGCCTTTAATGATGTACTGCACATGCATGTCTCCACCTGCCTCGCAGTGAATAAAACACATTTGTGTTGACTGAAGAATAAATCTGTCATGAATTTTTTTTTTCTTCCACAAAGAAGGATGATTATTCCGTGCTGCAGCATTCATGCCTGATGTATGAAGGACTGGTAGCAGGCCAAAAAGAAAGACATCCTCCCTCTGCTGACATCTTCTATCTGCCACCCTGCAGGTAGGTCCCAGAGATTTTGATGGACATGTTGTGTTTGGCAAAATGAGGTTTGGATTATTGACACTATTCTGATTACCTCTTTTGGGCTTTGTAGGCAGATATCCATCGATATCTTGACATTGTTAAACAGCATCTTGCTCTTATCTGGTACGGCCAACAAACAGGAAGGAAGGCTAAATAAAAAACTGATGTTCGCAAATACTGGCTGCAGACGGACAGCTGGGGCCTGATCGAGGCCTTAACCGATTCAAAAGCTACAAAAAGGGTTAAATGATAATGTATATTGTGAGAAATTTTAGCAAAAAATCATTTCTTTATCCATCAGTGCAGCACAGGCCTGAGTTGCAGGGTATATTTCTGACTCAGGACCTGTTCATTTTCTCTTCTTCGTCTCTTCTTCCCCACCTCCCCCTTTCTCCCTCTCCCTTGTCCTCTCTCTCTCTCTTCCTTCTCTGCACCAGCTGCTGCTCCAAAGCCAGAGTGGAGAGTCCCTTCACCCCCCCACACACACGGGCACAGACAAAAGGCCTGATTCGCCTGCTGAACACTGCCCCCTTTCTCCATCCGTCTCCACACGCACAGTCATGATGGTGGTGGTGCGGTGGCGGGGGCTCCAGGGCCTGGACTGGGACTGAAATCTAGGACTGACCCAGTGAACGAGTGGGAAGAGAGGGGAGGGGAGGAGGAGGAGGAGGAGGAGATGGTGCTGAGATGGCTGGGGTTGAGTGAAGGCAGGTACTGAGGCCTCTACAGGAAGAGCTTTTCTCTTTGAAAAAAATTCCCTGAGAGTGGAAAAAAATCTGCCAAGGGTATGCCACCTTTACCTCTACTGTACGTATGCATGGATGTGCATGTTACTGTTTCTCTGTTTTTATGGGATGGCATGTGTTTTTATGGACAACAGGAAAGGGAGTGTGACGCACGAATGGCCAGTGTTTGCCCCCGTCTGAATGTCTACGTTTGTGCTCCTGGATTTCTTTATCTTTGCATCACGTGGTTGTAGGGCAGCCCTGGGATCGCATGCAAGTTTGTGGGCACACTATCAAGATAGAGTCAAACCACTGTGGGATGTTGTTGAGAAACAGGCCCAGGTACTAGCCTGACTTCATTACCTTTTTCCTCTGTTCTCACCATTTATCACCATGCTGTACTGGATGGAACAGCCTTCCTCAAAACATCACCCATGCTTCACAAGAATCCTCTTTTTTGTGTTTTAAGGTAACCATGTTGACCCAAACTTTTCAGTCCTTTTCTGTTTTTTTTTTAATGTTTTGCTACAACAAGATGTCTTCCCTGCACCCACAGGTTTGGTTTAAACAGAATCTACAGGATGAGGATGAGGTCATTTGTTGAGCATTGTGCAGTGGTTTACGAGAGTTTTTCCTCTGTGTTTCTGCGAGTGTGATTCTGAGGCCGTATTGCAGCTCAGAGCTTTTATGCTGGGTGACCGGAACCGGCTGAAACCGGTTTGAAGCAGACAGCAGGCTGACAGGAACAATGCTGTCTCTGTGCTCCACTGTGGGATAGCATAGCCCAGGGCTCTCCATGGCCCTGCACAACTCACTATGGCAAGAATCAGATGTTACTGCTGCTGCTGTGACGGCGGCGGCGACGGCAACTCACCGCCGGCCGGATATGGATGTGCTTCACTGCATGTCTCAGAGCAAGATTTTAGGAAGAGACGAGGGCAGGGGGATGGGGCCAGATGGGAATCTGTGAATCTGCAGAAGAGAGACTGCCTCCACACACTCACGTACACACACGTAGACAGGAGCATGATTTATCTCTCTGTTGTATATGTCTGTGGTGTTGAAGATTGACTAAGGAGGATCATAAGCAGGAGCACCAGCATTCAGCAGATGTATGGATGTAACCTGACCCTGAATTCTGGGCCTTGTCCTGGTTAAGAAGAAACAAGACTGTCTCTCCCAGGAAGGGTGGGGTGGATGGCTTTTGTAAGTTAGTCGTGCTGTGAATGTGTTTGTTGCAGGATGGATGGGAGAAAGAAACGCCGGTTTGGCTAGAGTCTGGAGAGGCACGAAGGCACGAGGGTGAGGAGAGGACTCATTCACTCTGTTGTCTGTTGTCTTACATTCTTTTATTTGGTGCTTAAGTCGTCTGTGACAGTGGATGGTGCTCAGGGTGGTGCCAATGCATGTGTATTAAACAGATGTTCTTCAGGGGAATCCGAGTTGTGCATTTTTCATGTTTGTCTGTGGTCAACCTTTGTTCATGTCCACAGCGAGCTGCTGTGTCATGGCAGCAGAAAGCTGTTCTTTTCACCAGGCCTTTCTCTCGCTCTGCTGCAGCCCCTCACAGCTTAGCAGCCATTTTCTACCCTCACTGTGTTTCTCACCCACCTTCACTATCCATTAAAACCCCTCCTTCTCTCAGCCATCATCTGTTTTTCATGTTTACCTCATAAACACAACATCTCTTCGCTATGTTAACATTTGGCAAATTTGGAAACCAAGGCTTGTCTTCAGGGTAGAGTTGTCTCCAAGCAGATCACCTCAATGTCCACGCTTTGATGTTGAGAATCTAACCATATAATCACCAATAATTACTTTCTTTTTCTGAAGGATATTTTAATAGAAAATTCCCTCTTTGTGCCAATGGATATACGTGACTAACGGATATGGCGCGACTGGGTCTAAATATAGATGCAGGAAACACGCTGATCTAATGTACTCTAAGCCTTTAGGAAAAATGAGCATGCAGTTTGGTCTGCAATGCAAAAATAAAACAAAAAGGAAATCCTGCATATTGCCCTCACAAACATGTGGAGCTAAAGGGTACTGCGAAATTACAGCATTCCATGGTGTTTTTTTACGTACTTAAAGACCAATAAATGCAGCTTAATTTTGTACCATGTGACATTATACACATAACCTCCCTAAAGCTGGTGTTTTGAAATCTTAATCTTCAAGGATGTTATGGATATGGTGGAAAACAAGGTGTCAAAGGTTTATTGCACTAGTCAACCTTTAAAAGCCCATTGTGAAAAAAAGATGTTTTCATTTTATTGGGCCTGAGTTTAGTATTTTCTTTTTTGACATACTAACAATTTTACAATCCTGTGAAGCAGCATGGCATGTTTAATTCAGACAAGGGTATTTAGAACATAGTTTCATCTCTGAATTTCTGTGTTGCACATAGTAAGTAACAGCAAAAATGTTTGCTACTAAATCACTGGGGGATATGTAACACTAGTAAACACTGCTCATCTAAGAGATTGTTATATGTTAGCAATAGTTCTGTAATATCGTAAATGAGAGAACAATTATTGACATCACTTCCTCTTTGCATACTTGATTTGCAGAGGTTCTAGAAGTTAAATAATGTGATACTGCCATTTACAGTAAATTACTTTTAAGGACTTTTTAGAAGTTGAAAAATATCATCACCAACTCCCATAACTAGTGTTGTTTTGCTTATCGATGTTCTTTGTGTTCTCTTTGGTGATCTCTACATCAGATTAGGAGGAGGACCATGGGAGATATGAAGACGCCAGACTTTGATGACCTGCTGGCGGCTTTTGATATCCCCGATATGGTGGATCCTAAAGCTGCGATTGAATCTGGGCACCATGAAGACCATGAGGGTTCACTCAAGCAATCCAGTGGAGTCACCACCAATGGAGATGAGATTCAAATCCCCACACTGGGAAATGATATTGGCGTCAGTGTCATTGTCAAAAACATTAGAAACAGTAACATAGTGCCTGGTGGAACTAAGTCAGACAGGGAGGGATTTTTAAACTCCCACCCTCACTCCAACACTGTTGGAACCAGCAACGGACACAATAAGAACTTTTTGCAAGGTGCACAATCCTGTAATAATTACAATAAGAAAAAATTGAAACCTTCCAATGAGGGAGGCGAGTCAGGGACCGACCAATTGCCCGCATTCAACCAGTTCAGTCCCATTTCCAGTGCTGAAGAGTTTGAAGATGATGACAAAATTGAGGTTGAGGTCTCCATCAATAACTCGGATTGTCAAAAAATGTCCAAAGCCATCGGAGAGGACCAAAATCTTAAAAATCCTCCTTTAGCTGTCAAAACCTCTAAGGCTAAATTGAACAAGGACCAAAAACTTGATCAAAACAACAATAGCAGTAGACGGCAACTGCAACGCTCTACATCTAACCATCCGTCTCTACTTGGAAAGGAACTCCAAGAACGTGTCACAACACCACAAAGTGATGAGTGCAAAGAACCCAGTGTTTCCCAGGTAAAAACCAAGTCATCTGTGAAACTCTCCTCTTGTATAGCAGCAATAGCAGCCCTTAGTGCCAAGAAAGTCACAGAACCAGATGTTTTGGATTCCTCAACAACACAAAAAAGATCTGTAAAGGCTACTGAAAATGGTATTGCTCCAAAGAAACAACAGGAATGTGAATCCGCACTAGAGTTTGCAAAGAGACTGCTGACAAAGCAGCAAGGTAGTCCCTCCAGTGTTACAAGTGAAGGAAGCAGCAAAGACTCCCCCACAACAAGCGGAGACACAACTCCAGTCATCCCAAAGGTCCGGATTAAAACCATCAAGACCTCATCTGGGCAAATCAAGCGAACAGTCACCAGAGTAATTCCAGAATTTAATGGGGAGGCTCTAAAAAAAGGAGATAAAAGCCCATCTGGGGGGACAACAACTAGTTCTATTTTTGCATCCCCTACAAGGGCCTCTCTGCCAACCACGGTAGTTGCCACAGCCGGAGGCCCTCCAATTGAAATAACTAAGCAAATGACAATTAAACCCGTTGCTACAGCTTTCTTGCCAGTCTCAGCCGTCAAGACTGCAGGTTCCCAAGTTATTAACCTGAAGTTGGCTAACAACACTACAGTCAAGGCAACAGTCATACCTGCTTCCACGGTGCAAAGTGCCAGCAGTGCCATTCTGAAAGCAACCAACGTCATCCAGCCACAGACTGTCATGGTACCAGCCTCGAGTTTGGCTAATGCCAAACTCCTGCCAAAGACGGTCCATCTTGGTAACCTTAATCTTTTGCCCTCTGCCATGAGCTCAGCTGTGTCTGACCTCCAGCAAACTCTTTCTTCCTCCAAGCAGAGCAATCAACAGTCGCAAAATGTCAAACAGCCGAGCTCAAAGAAAGTCCCTAGGGTTCAAGTCTTCACAAGTTCCCAGAGCTCAGTTGTGGATGCCTTTAATAAAGTTCTAAGCAGCATTAACCCAGTTCCAGTGTACATTCCCAACCTCTCTCCACCATCTTCAGCCTGCATCACTCTACCCTCACATGGCTACAAGTGCCTGGAATGCGGGGATTCATTTGCCCTGGAGAAAAGCCTGATGCAGCACTATGAACGTCGCAGTGTTCGAATTGAAGTCACCTGCAACCACTGTGCCAAGAGTTTAACGTTTTACAACAAATGTAGCCTCCTGTCTCACGCCAGGGGTCACAAGGACAAAGGAGTCGTCATGCAGTGCTCTCATCTGATTCTGAAGCCCATCCCAACAGACCAGATGATAACCACATTGTCCTCAAGCCCACCCAATGCTTCTCCTGCTCAAGCACCTGCAAGTCCTATGCATGGGAAAACTGTTAGTGATTCCCAGCTGGCAGCAGTCCCAGCTTCATGTAGTGCTCCGATTACAGTAGCATTTCCATCAGAGGACGACGCATCAAAGCTCTGTCGGCTGAGCCTGAAATGTTCCGAGTGTAACGAACAGTTCCAAGACGACAGCGCGCTAGCAACACACTATCAACAGGCACAGGAGACCAGTGGACAGGTATGTGTATGGATTTATGGTTTGGTCTCTCAAACTAAATGGCTCCTGTTTCAAGTTCAAATGTTTCACTCTTATATAATGTGACCTTTTCTAATCTAATCGTTGAAGTCATATTCTTCTGATATTTTGCCTAAGGACTTCTCACATTTATAATGTCATCTTTGTGTTCGTATAAATGAATAATATAGGTATTTACTAGTTACTTAGTTGCACCATAGGAGCCAAATTCCAACACAAGTCTAGGACACGCTGTATTCTAATACCTTTAAACCAATGCAATTTTTCTCCATATTTTCTTCTGTAGAAAACGTGCACCATTTGCCAAATGCTTTTACCAAATCCGTGCAGCTTTTTGTCACACCAGCGGATCCATCAGCACAAATCTCCATACGTCTGTCCTGAATGTGGTGCCAGCTGCAGATCTGTCAACTTTCAGTCACATGTCACCAAGAACTGTCTGCATTACACTCGAAGAGTGGGCTACCGGTCAGTTCCCTTAAATCTACATTTTCATTTCATTTAGTGTTTAGAGGATTCCAAGTTTAATGCAAAGGGGTTGAAATAAGATTTCAAGAACACTCTGACATGGTCACATTGGTTAGTCATACTAAACCATGAACTAGAGAAAGTGCCATTAACAATGTCATTTGTAGTAACACTTCAAATGCCATCATCTCCACTGTAGTTTGACAATGCCTCATCATCTGAAGTGATATTAATAATAATTATTGCTAATGGAAGGGTGCTTTGTAAATGTCATTGTGTAAGTGAGGACACATTTGGGTCATTGTGAATCATTTATTAAAGTGATGCCTGTACATATAATGCACTTACACTCACTTTCAACTATCACATGGTATTAAAGGTGCTGAAGACATTTTACTTACATTTGTAATTATATACATAGCCTTTATTTAAGTCTTATAATAAGAGAAGAAAATACAAAGGAATACCAACACTGGAAATATATCTTGATTTTAAAGATTTCCTCAGCAACTAGTAAGCATTTGGAATGAAAGATTGTTGATCTTCGTTGGCCCGTCTTTAATTTGTTTAACATCTTCCCATTCTGCCTTTTGACCAGCTGTGTGCACTGCAACGTGATCTTCGCTGATGTAACAACTCTCAAGTCACATATCCAGAATTCTCACTGTGAGGTCTTCTACAAGTGTCCTCTCTGTCCTATGGCCTTCAAGTCGGCGCCTGGAACTCACTCTCACGCATACACTCAGCATCCAGGAGTGAAGGCAGGGGAGCCAAAGTAAGTCTGCCTGCTTCTAGGTCCATCGCACAATCACACTTCACTGAAACCTTGCACCCCTGTCTAATTCATTATTGAAGGAAAACCTTGCTAACTGGCACATAACAAAAGCTGATTGTGTAGATGTTAGACATGGTGGATTAACTAAAGGCTGTTTATTCCACCAAACACCCTTTTCCACCGGATGAACTCTACATCATAGGTGCCACGATAATTTTCAACAGGGGCCACATCAGGATAACAGTTTTTCTTGTTTTCTCAAGTTGTAAATGTAGTGTATAGATGTAACTTCTCCATAAAATAATAATAAATACTTTGGTATTTTTTGCACATGGCTCTATGTAGACAACTTTTAATTTATTATGTGAAGAATCTCTCCCTCAATTTAAACTTGTACGCCAAGTAAATTAAATATATTTAGACAACTAAAGATATCTCATCCCCTAAACCTAAGAAGACCTTTGCGCACGAATCTGTCATCATGAAATCCATTGCTCCAGATGTATTTTATGGTCAATATATGCTCTGAGGCAAGCTTAATTATAAGGTAGTTAAAAGGTTTACAGGACAGTTGTGACACCAGTGATTGATTGACCAGCTACAATGTAGAGTTTAGTCACACTAGGAATACGTAGAAGACAGGAGGCCGAGCGGGAGGTGGAGGAGTTAAAGATGCTAAGATTCTCTTTAGGAGAGACAAGGATGGACAGGATCAGGAATGAGGTGATTAGAGGGACACACAGTCAGGAAGGTTTGGAGAAAAAGTTAGAGAAGACAGATTGAGATGGTTTGGACATGTTCAGAGGAGGGACAGTGGATACATTGGTAGAAGAATGATCCTAAAGATGGAGCTCCTACCAGGTAGGAGACGAAGAGGAGATTGATGGATGTAGTGATAGAGAAAAAGGAGGTAGTTGGAGTTAGAGTTGAAGATACAGAGGGCAAGGTGAGATGGAAATTGTTGACTCACTGTGACAACCCCTGAAAACAGGGACAAGGCAAAAGGAAAAGAAGAAAATAAGGTAGTGAAAAGCTTTTAAACTTCAGCAAACATTAACACCTAGCCAGCAGACCCTAAAATCTAAAAGCAAGTTAGTAGGAGAATTCTCTGTTGCTCAAAACCCTCATTTGTTATAGTTGGTGTAGCTCCTTATTTAAAAAAAGATTAAAGGAACAAATAAACAGTAGAAACCAAAGAGTCACTACACACCCCAAGTTCTACCAAATAAACAAAAACATTCAATATCTGCAACTCCAGATTACAGTTTTATGAAAACTGTCTCACTTCACCGACTCTACAGCTTCTCTTTGTAATTCTTCTTTTGTTATCATTTTTTCAGACTCATATACAAGTGCTCCATGTGTGACACTGTATTCACTCTGCAGTCTCTGCTCTACGCACACTTTGACCAGCATGTCGTCAGTCAAAAGGTTTCTGTGTTCAAGTGCCCCGACTGCTCCATGCACTATTCAGCGAAACAGTTGATGGTGGACCACATCAAGGTGAACATGGAGTACATTGGTTATGGTGAAATAGTAAACCCTTGTCTTTGCATACATTTTAAAATGCCTTTAAAACTACCTTTGTATGATTCTGATAGATTATTCATGGAACTCTGAAGAACACTGAGGGACCGTCTAACTTGGGCATCAACCTTCCTCTCAGTACAGAGCCAACTACCGCCAACACCAATGATGGTCGAAATTTTAACAGCAACGACAGAGGAGAAAAGAAATCTTCGACTTCACCACAGAAGAAAACAAACAACAATGGCTCAACGGTCCAAAAGAAGTCTGCCAGTATGGGGTACACATGTGGAGACTGTCAAACACTCTTCAGTTCCCAGGAGGTCTATGTGGGTCACATGAGGCGTGAGCACGGCAAGGTATCTTCCGAAATTATGGGGGCTTGGGTTCTGTTTAGTTGATTTGAAGTTTAAATAATCTTTTGCTACAAAAGGGACGTTTTCGCAGATTACTTCTTGCTTACAGTCACCCCCGTTTTTGCAGATTTTGAAGAAGCATCCTTGTCGGCAGTGTGAAAAGTCCTTCAGCTCCTCGCACAGTCTTTGTAGACACAATCGTCTCAAACATAGAGGGTTGCGGAAGGTACACACCTGTCCGTAAGTACTCATAAACTCTTAGACTTGAGTAAGACTTGTGCACCCACCATGTCATTGTCTCTTAATCTTCGCAAACAAACACAATGCGAAGCGATATGTAAAGAAACAAACTTGTAGAATGTATTTTCTTTTTTTAATTTCCTATTCAATAATAATTTATTTTTATGTTCACACAACATTGGGAAGGCCTTCACTTTGGCCCAGAGGCAATGTTTCTGTCTTTGGTGGGTAACTCTTGGTTAAACCTCCTAGGCAAGTTTGAATCCCAGTTAGGCCGGTTGACTTCCAGTGGGCTTAACACCTACAGAAAGGTGCAGTATGGTGCAATGTAATTTGGGTGGAAGTTGTGCCGACTTTGGAATCCTATGATCAGGCAGTTTAGGTGTTTCACAGGTTAGGACAAATGGTTAGGTTGCAAAATGTTAGTTGCATATTTTTTATGAAGCTCATTTTACTGTGAAAAAGGTTTTGTTACGTTGCCGTTGTTACATTCATTTTTCATTTCTTTTCTAATAGTCACTGTCCAGCTTCAAGTGAGACATTCACTAAAAGAGTGTTGCTGGACCAACACATCCAGCTTGCGCATGGGAACAAAGAACCAGAAGAAAAGGTTCCCAGCTGTGACGATTCCAAGGCTGTAATGAACACAGAAACGGTACTTACAATAAATGAATATAAACTCAAAATCACATTCCAATCTTGTGTTACCGTTGTGCTTAATTTCCTGTGTCATCCCTACAGACGGCCAACTCCAAAAGAAAGTCAGAAGGTGACGAGGGCTCAAAGGGTCTGATCACCAGAGGCTTGGAATCACAGCCTTTAAAACGGCTGAAGGTGAACATCCTCAAAGTTCACAAATGTGCCGTCTGCAGTTTTACCACAGAGGACATCGCTGCTTTCCATAAACACATTCCCCAACACAAGACCAACGGCTCATCGTACCAGTGTCAGGAGTGCGGTCTGTGCTACACGTCCCACCCCTCACTGGCGCGACATCTCTTCATCGTTCATCGACTGAGGGAGCCTCAGGGCTTTGGCCGGTTCAATGGACGGGTCAAGGGCGATGACGAGAGTCAAAGAGAGAACCAGATGGACGTTACAGACGAGAACAATGACGGGAAGCTCAACACAAAATGTAAAGTCTGCGGAAAGACGTTTGAGACGGAGGGAAACCTGAATACTCACATGAGGACACACGGAATGGCGTTCATTAAAGCCAAGCAACTGAGTGCAGCCGAGAAATAAATTCTTCAGAAAATAAAATGAAGACATGAACTGTTTTGCTGCTATATTTGCTGGCTGCAGTTGTATATACTGTATGTACATAACATACATCAAGCACATCACAGCACGTAGGAAATATGAAATGTAAACTGTATGTAAAAGTCCGTGTCTTTAAGTAAATGAGACAAATAGCATTTTTGTACAAATAAATATGTTTGTATAGATTTTTTTAAATAGAGTATTTTATTTTATTTTCGTAGATAATGTATAGATGCATTTGTGTTATATGGGAAGAGTCCTTATAAGCAAGGCAGTGTTTTTATATCGATGCTGCTAAAGTCCACTGAATGTCTCACAAAAGCATATTTGTGATTTGAGAGATTACGGTTCTCTTCAAGACTTTCGCACATTGTCCAAAAATATCACGTTACTACAACACATCTCAGACTACAATCAGTGAAGAAAACAGAAACAAAACAATTTCACAAATGTCTTACCCCTCAAATGATAGTATAGTGTTAAAAATAACAGGTAAAAAACTTGGACCAAATTCCAATTTGTCTAGAACCTGTCTATTCTTGTTTGTGGGAGGACATTTCCTGCCTGTGCCAGTGGGTAAGAAGCCACAGCATTTTGAGATTTCAACTTGAGAAGAGATTTTAAATTATCTTTGCAGTATAAGCACAAATATTAAACTATGAACCAATTCAGAATAATGCAGTTGTTTTTATATTAAAGTAATGCAAAAAATAAAGTCATTTATACATTTTTTTCAATTATTGTAAAGTATCAGTGAGCTATACTTTGGAGGTTTCAAGAATGTTTCAAAAAATGATTTTTACTTTTGGTTAAAAAGACATTCTCGCTGTATTTCACCGTAAAGTTGCATGTGAGAACCTGTCTGTGAATCATGTGGAAAGAGGAAAGTCACTTGTGCTGCTGCTCTGAACAACTCTAATGAATGTGTACAGTATACACTTGCTCTTTATGTCAATAAAAGGCAAACAAGGACAAAATAATGTCCTCAACACATCAGACATCAGCTCCTTCTCCTCCTTTACAGAGTTTGTCATCGGCTCATTAGGTCACCAACATTTCCTTCAGAGCATTTTGACATCCTGTCAGCCTTTCAAAGTGCTCTACTGCAATTGGTGATCGTCATCACACAAATGTAACACACATTAGACTTAGACAACTAATACTTATGCAAATGAAGGCAACAGAAATTAAAGAAATTTAATTAAAGATAAAGTTTTAGGTGCAACGGTCTCTTTGGGGGATTTTTTTGTGGGTTTAAATATCCTTAAAAAACCTTCTTCATTATATAATGTTCTTCCAGGTTATCTGGTGCCCAGGTTGCTATATTTTCTGTTACCCTGGGTGAATTTGGGTATATGACTGCTCTCTAGTGGCCATAGTAGGAAGCTGCTTCTGTCATTAATGGTTATTTGGCTGTTGTACCTTTAAGTACACAAGTCTGTAAACTCCTAAACTCCTGTGCTTATAGAATTATTGTTATAGAAACTAAAATCCACAACATTTCAAATGTTGTTTCAGTTTTACGGAGGAGAATGATAATATGTTGGGTTTGGAAAAAATGTTTGGTCTGATAGATTAGATCTGATAGAAGGTTGAAAACGTTGTCAAAACTTTGTTTTATCATTAAAATAAGACACGTGTTGAATGGATTACTCGTGTATGGATTAGAGACACTAGGAATAGGTAGAAGACAGGAGGCAGAGGTGGAGATGGAGAAGTTAAAGATGCTGAGGTTCTCTTTAGGAGAGACAAGGATGGACAGGATCAGGAATGAGGTGATTAGAGGGACAACACAGCTAGAGAAGACAGATTGAGATGGTTTGGACATGTTCAGAGGAGGGACAGTGGGAGGGACAGTGGATACATTGGTAGAAGAATGATCCTAAAGATGGAGGTACCAGGTAGGAGACAAGGAGGAGATTGGGACATGGAGGTAGTTGGAGTAAGAATTGAAAATACAGGGTGAGATGGAAATTGTTGACTCACTGTGGCAACCCATGAAAAAAGGGACAAGCCGAAAGACGAAGAAGTTAAATTAATAACTAAATGTTACCTTTATTTTTACTAAGTCCTATAAATCCACCTCCGCCCATTGTTTTGTGTTCTGCCAATTTGGGTTAAGCCCACTCTCTTGTCACGGTGATTCTGCACGGTGTCATATTTACAACGGCCAAAGCTTTCGTCATCTGGCTCTGGTAACACGATCACGATGTCAAGCGTATAATTTAGGAAAAAGGAAATGAGGCGTTTGTCAGGAATTTTGCACGCTCGTCTCCTCCGACTTTATTTAAATGTCCCCTTAATTTTAGTTTTCAGTTAGTCCTAAAATGGTCCTGGATTTATTTCTACTGGTGCTGCTTGTGGGAAGTAGATCACTGATGGGAAAGGTGTGGGCTTTGAAAGCTTCTTCAAGATGTGAGAACGACACCAGCGTTTTTCCTCAGGAAATCCAGGAGACCTTCGAAGAGTACGCAGTTGACAGTAAGTGGAGCAAGTGTTATTAAGAGCAACCCTGACTCATATAATGTAACTTTTTTTTAATTGCTTTTCTATTAATCTAATCTACTGTTATCAGAATTGTGATGATATTGTGTGTAATTATGTGCCTGTATCCTGATCGGTCAGTGCAGCTAAATAGACTTTTGTTTCCTGTTTACTTCAATAATGTCTTAATAATTTTGTGAGTAAGACATTAACAGCAGTTTTTCGCATTTTGTTGCAATGCAATCAAAATAAACTGTTAATAACTTTGCCTTTATATACATATATACAGTGTTTTTTGTAAACATTTTACCCATCTTTGAATTGGTGTTTAGGGTAATTTAATTGTAGTAGGACTTTTACATTGCTGTTAATAAGATTATTCTGTTAAATGTGTGTTTTGGTTATTTTAGTGCGACAAACAGGTTGCCTTCATAACAAATCATCATATTGGTGTTCAACCAGAAACATTTAGGAACTGCTACTCAACATAATTAATAAATTAAGACAAGTTTATTAAAAATGAAGCAAATAGTTTAGCTAATAACTAAACAATTATCAATAACCCCGTTCTTCTTTGTTTTAAACAGGACAACGTCACCAGGGACAGAAATCTTTTTTACCTCCTCCACCTTCAATCCTGCTTAATGAGTCCCAACAGGAAATAATTACGACTCCCTGTTTGTCCAACGCTCAAGATGCATTTGATGTGACCTGTCTGTCAGTATAGTATATAATTGCCTTATTGTGTTCAATTTTAAAACCAAGTATGTTTCGTCAACCTTGATTATGACCTGGGTGACTGAGAATCTTCATATATACAGTATATATGTATATTTATTGTCCTGTGGTTTCCAAAAAATGTATTGTGTTTAATTTTCCTGCAGGTTTGTGTGCTCTCTCATGATTGCAATTCCACTCGTTGCCACTTTCCTCACTGTATTAATACATTGGTGGAGAACCAGGGAGGGAAGGGAGGACGCCCCTTCTCCGCTATCATCCCAGATTTACACTGACTATAATTTTTATGGAACGCCGAAAACCAATGGGTCCTGTGGCAGTGAGACAGACGGTAGTCTTTCAGGGGACAAAAGTGAGTTCAATGATAACTTTAATTTAGAATCTAGAAAATAAGATCAATGCAAAAGCCAAAGGAAGAACTTCTGTTGACGTGTCTTTGTAGATACCAGTAACCACGGCAGGTTGGGTTTTTCTCGACACCATCTGGAACGCCTCCTGCTAATGTTTTCGCTACAAAACACACACAAAGGTGTCTTGAGCACAGCGTCCTCCGTCCCTGGAGGAGCCTACTCCTCTCTGTATGGCATTCGTGTCCTCAGCCTGTTATGGATCATGTCTGGACACTTGGCACAGTTCACCATAAAGGGGAACTTGGGTACTACTGACCAGTCCCTGATCACGTTGATATTTTTCATTAATGCTTCTACACTATTGAGATGTCTGTTTCTTTTGTAGATAGTGACTCTGAGGAAACACTTAAAAGCAACCCGCTCTATGTCATGTCCTACAGTGGACCTGTCTATTTGGCTGTGGACACCTTTTTACTCATGGGGTGAGTAAAAACTGAAACATTTTCAGAGCCCTGGCCCCTGGTTGTGTTAAAGGTGAGGGGAGTCACAGTTACAGAGATTGGGTGGTAAGGGCCTGCATGGTACTGAGGAGGACAGGTGGGACAGAGAGGTGGATGAAGGAGGAGGACCTAAGGGACCGAGTGGGGATTAGGAAATGGAGAAGTTTGTAATTGATTCAATATTAACTAGAAGGCAGTGGAGAGGCTTTAGGACGTTGGTGATGTGATGATGGGAAGGGGTCTTTGTGATGATACCAGCTGCTGCGTTTTGGACTAGATGTATTTTATGGAGAGACTTTTGGAGGAGGCCGTAGAGGACAGAGTTGCGGCAGTCCAGACAGGAAGTGACAAGGCTATGCACAAGGATAGCAGCGGTGTGAGGGACGAGGGAGTGGCAGAGTTTGTTGACGTTGCGGAGGTTGTTAACTTTGTATTCCTTGTATTCCAGTGGTCTGCTTAGCGCCAGATCTTTGCTCAACTCCATCAACATGGCTGAAGGTAAACTGAGTGCCACTTTGGTGAGCAGGTATCTCCTCAACAGGATCAAAAGGTGTGTAGATATTATATTCTTTTTATTTAGGGCGTCCTTACTCACCTACCTCATTAGATACATACGGTACATATGTTGTCTGTAATGTCTTGTCTTCTTTCTTGTTGACTTCCTTCCAGGGTCCAGCCACTAAATATCTTCATTATGTGTCTAACAATTGGACTTTTCTATCTGGTCTCAACGGGGACTTTTGAGTTTCCACATTTGGAGGCAGACTGTAAGCAGTACTGGTGGGCTAATGTTCTATTGGTCAACAATCTAATCGGTACCCCTTACATAGTAAGTCCTACCATATAAACAATAATGGCTCTGCTTCTTATTGCTACAACATCTAACATTTGCTGAAATAAATTGATGAATCCTTTCTTCCATAACATCTCTCCAGTGTATACCCTGGTCATGGTACTTATCGCTGGACTTCCAGTTTTATGCCACTACTCCTCTGCTACTCCTTTTCTACAGAATGTAAGTTTAACATTTTTTATTATTGATAAAAGATTAAAGTTGATTGATTTTTAGCAAGTTCTTTTTTTTACAATTTTAACTCTGTTCTTTAGGAACCTACGTGTGTTCAAAGTTGTGGTGGGGGCTTTACTGCTGATGACCACTGCTGTTGGTGCTGTTGTGACCGCTCTTATGCAGATCCCAGTCTTTATACCTTCACCAATGTGAGACGTCTTTGTCTTTCTTGTCCATATTCAACATTTCATCACATCATTAGATCAAATAATAAAAAAAATACAATGCAATTAGGGATGTTCGATATATACACCAAAAAACTCCAGACCACGGACATTTACTGTAGCATCAAGCAATGTTGTCGTGCCTTTAAGAGCTTTTTGATGACATCATTTATCCCGTGCCAGTCATAGTATCAGTGCCCCATGAAGAAGTCCAGCGTATTTTTGCGGAGACGGTTGCTTCAGATTTTGAATATCGTTGGAAAAAAAACGATACCAATACTTCCCGATATTAAAAAGGTTGCTGATATTGGGCTCTTGGTATCGGTGGACTGATATTAGCGAACATCACTAAATATAATTCAAGTGAGTAAACTGGCAATCCAAAACAAGTTGGATCAAGGGGAACTGGATGGAGTAGGTTACTATTCCGCAGGGCAACTGGTAGAAACTTCGTCAGTTCTCTACTGTAGAAGCTTCTTGGATTAGAGGTAAAACGTCTTCAAGAAACCTTCTATGTCCAGTCTTAGCAACTTTTTTGGATTAGATGAGAGGTATGACAGAGAACCCCCACAGACATGTTACTTAAAGACGTTTCACCTCACATCTAATGTGATCTGATAAAGAAGCCTTGGAATAGAGATCATGCATTTTCTATTAATAGTACTCTGTCCAGTTTCCCTCAATGGAACTATTTTTGGAATAAATGACGTGGATAAATGACTGAAAACCTCAGTTAACTGACCTGCCAGGGCAGTGATTTCCAAATTTAATGCTGAAACAAATGTGTTGTCGAGTGGAGGCATAATGTTCTGGTACAAACAGATACTGGATAAACACCCCACAGAGAACGGTGAGGTCCAGACACAGATTTAGAAAAATAAACACCAGTTGTACATCAGAGCAGAATGTAGTCTGAAACTTTGACTAGACTCTGGTCCTTTTCAAACATTTGAGAAGCTACAGACATAAAAATCAATACATAATGCTGTTTATTTTGTATTTATTTGCAGGGAAAACAGCGACTATTTGGTGTATTACTACGGTAACCCACTTACAAGGTACGGGCCATTTTTAATTGGGATTATAACTGGAATAAGGATGACAACTAAGACAGAGCAGATGATCAAACAAAGGGTAAAAAAGAAAATATCTTCTTATTTTAACTGAAAACTGACCCCATCAAAAAAAACTATTTTGAAGTACATCACGTTGCTTATGTTCATGCTTGTGTTATTCTCTTACTGTGGCTGCAGTGGCAGGCAGCTGTAGGCTGGTTTTGCAGTCTGTCTCTCATGGCACTCTTAGTTGAAATGGCCTACATCCTGAAGGACACTCCGTCCTACCCATCCGTTCCACATGCTCTCTATCAGGGTCTGCACAGGACACTGTGGAGCTGTGCTGTCTCATGGATCATTGTTGCCTGTGAGGAAGGTTATGGAGGTAAATGAAGATCAGTAACAAACCTAAAAAGTCACACAACTATGTTCACCCAAGGTTTTTACAAAATCAACTCTCTGAAATGTTTGTCACAGAATTCATTTAATCATTCATCTATAGCAGTGTTCCCCAAAATTTTTTGCACCACGGACCGATTAAATCTCTCATGCTATTTACACAGACCAGTCGTTAAGTGGTGGCAGATAAATGCCCCTTATTGGAAGCAAATTTCCAGTGTTCTGAAGTATTTTCCTACCTATAAAATTTTCCTACCCAAATTAGGTGTGCACGCACACAACAAGAGTTTCGCTATAATTTTCTCCTACCAGACCAGTATACAAGGTTAGAATCTTTTATCAATGACTCTGCATCATTTTGAGTTTATTGTTGTCTTCACTGAGAAAATGTGTCATATTTCATATGGATCATTTGTAAGTAATAGCCAGATTGGGGCTATTGGGGAAACATTATTTCTATGTGCCCCGGCACCAAGTATGGTGTAGTGTCACTATCATTTGGGTGGCAGGCGTGGAGACTGCTGCCCCTGAAACCTGGCAGTGGATGAAAATAAATGAATGAATGAATAATTTTTAGCAATCAAACAGATTCAATATAATGATATATTCACTGTATTAAATCACTTTCACTTTCTCTTTCAATCCATTGTTTTACAGGATTCATCCAGAGTTTTTTGTGCTGGTGTATCTGGATTCCACTTTCCAACATTAGTTTAGCTTGTTATCTTGTACATCCACTCTTGATTGTTCTCTATAACGGTGTGCAGGAAACACCATTCCACTACACAGATCTAAACTTTGTAAGTCTTTCTGGCATCCAAGTTTATGATTCCAGTTTATGTGTCAATGTCAACATTTTGTCATGTCTCCTCTCTTTGGCAGATGTATCTCTTCATTGGCCTGGTGGTATCTACAGTGGTGATCAGCTACCTGCTGACTGTGCTCATTGAGCGGCCTTATCTTTTTAAATTCACCTAGAACATACTGTACGGGTCTCAGTTGTTTGGTTTTATTTGTGATTTTTATTTTAAATGTACTCTCTCTTGTGTTTTTAATATAAAGCTTGTTTGAATGTAATATTTAAAATCCAAATTTAACGTTTCACAAAACTAAGGTTTTCCATAGAAAATAATAATAAAAAAAAAACATGAACATTACCGGTCTGAAAAGGAGCAAAAAACTTAATTTTAAAAATAATTGATAACTGTAATTAATAATTGATAACTCAACGAATGTTCATGTAATATTCAGTTAGTTATTTCTAGAACAGACAAATTCATTATCTTTTGTCTCTTTATGAGGGGTTGCCTCAGCGAGTCCACATTTTTCATCTCCCCCTGTCCTCTGTATCTTCTACTCTAACTCCAACTCCCTTCATGTCCTCCTACCTGCATCCATCAATCTCCTCTTTGTCTCCAACCTGGTAGCTCCATCTCTAGGAACATTCTTCTACCAAAATAACCACTGTCCCTCCTCTGAACATGTCCAAACCATCTCAATCTGTCTTACCAGACAACTTCATTATGAACTGTGTTAATACATTGGTGTTATTCTTTACGATACCTTTGTAATGTTGTAAATTCAAATGTATTTACTCTTTATACATTTTATATTGAGGTCAATACAGTATAAAATAATAGTAAAACCTAATAATAAATAAGCTCAATAAATGAAATAGAAGTAAAATAAATTACCAAAAGAATGAACAGTAGAATCAGTGTGAAATTTGAGCAAAGTTTGATTTAGTCTTTTGATTACAATGTCACATGTTAAGTTTTACTCTTTAAGAGTCAGATTAAAGATAAAAAATATTTCAGCAACTAAATTTAAAATCTTATTTAGTAAAATATGGAATATGTAGTTAATCATAAAATGAATAAATATACTATAATATACTGATACTCATATTTGATTAATTGATGAAATTAATTAATTGTAATGTTCACATAACATAGAATTGTAGCACTTTATTACCTTACAGTAAATATACAAATATACATATATATGTATATATATATATATATATATATATTTATATATGTATATATATATACAAAAAAGCATCGCTTAGCTTAGCTGGATTAACGAATGAAATTGTGTTTCGGTCCGCTTACCTTTCTTTTAATCTTATAATAAATATCTGTAGATAATTCAGATTTGCGACGTTCTTTTCTGACATGACGTTTCCAGACAACCCTAAGAAGTCCACTTGTATATCCTCGTTAAACGGAAAGTTCTGGAAACTCTCGAGTCTCTACCGGATATAATTCTTTATTTTTCCCCGTTTGAATGTCCCGCCTGCCAGCTAAAAACCATAGCTCTGATTGGCTGTTACCCTTGTTCGTTCCTCCAGTAGCACGCCAGAATAGGACGTGGCCTGACTTCGTCACTTCCGATTTTTCACTTTGTTTTTTATTCGATGATTTATAACACCTCCCGGCCACCGTAGTTAAGAGATTAAAGAATGTTCTCGTAAAATTCAGCCTTACTTTTTTTCTATTGAGATTTCATTTCTTTTTTGAAGGAAAAAATAATGATTTGAAACAGTTTTTAATAAAAATTGATCAATTATTATTAAAAAAAGTATTAAATAAATGATGCCTACTAAAAAACAAATATAATTGTATGACGTATATAATTTTACACAATGTCAACATGAATCTTATCTGAAATAATGTATAAGATTCGTTTATTTTGAGCTTCTTTTGAAAAGGAATCTTGTAGGTGTCACTGCGACGCGCACCCGTCCTATATACACCACTGAGACACCATCTCTCCACTTGGTTATTTCCCAGGAGTTTAGGAGGGCGGACAGGGGCCAGTCTTATGCAGACAGAGCAACAACATGGTGTAAAAATATAACTGCTTTGGTAAGAGGAGAAGTCTGACTCTCTCTCCTTCTCCGTGTGTCTTTCTCTGTCTCACGCTCCCTCTCTCCACAGGGGCCACAGCCAGTTCTAAATCCTCACAACAACAAGTTTAAGATGGTGCAACATGGGCAGGACTTTAGGTCCAAAACATTTAATGGAAGTCAAACATATCGAGGCTACTGTTGTCAAAAGATTTAAGTAAATATGTTTTCACAAAAAACCTCAAGTGAGGAATTATTTACCAATCGATTCTGACGGCAACACGTCTGATCAATCACAACGCAGCAGGAGAATTAATATTAAATTAAAGAAAATGTTGACATCAACATTACATCAATGATCTTAACAGCCCTATGACCGTATAATAATGAAATATATATTTATTTTTTTGTGTTTGTATATTGTTGATGTTATTGTTTTGAATTGAACTGGTAAAGATACCACTTTTACAACATTTACATTTACAATAAATACAACGTATCTTATATTGTACTTTGCATATTATATCATATTGTACTATATAATATATACTGTATATTTTTGTGTCCGTGTATGTGTGTTGTCATTGTTACAAAACAATTGGTTTGGGTGTTTTTTGCAGCATGGGCTAAAAGAGATAATAATATATAGATATTAGAAATATATATTTTTAATTCTGTTTTTTTTGTTGTTGTTGTTGTTTTAAATGGAAAATAGTGACTTGAGTTCCAGGAACAAATTAGATTTTTATCTCAAGGTATCACGGTAGATATTGTTTATAGAGAATGGATGAAAATGATGAAATAATTATTTAAAAAATAAGAAAATCTAGAACATCTTTAGTTCAATGAATCATAATTAGTGGTTTCATAACTCAAGCAAATTTTAAGGAAAATACCATCATAAAACCTTAATTAACACCCACCCACTTCCACAAAAATGCTGAAAATAAAAATATTTTGCAATGAAACTCTGCACTTTTAACCTGTTGCCACATTTAACCTGAGGAGTTTTTCTTACAAGAGGCAACAAAGGATAAAACAGATAGAGAAATTATTTTCTTCTCTCACGTCATCACAACAAAGTCTTAACCCACAGCTGTCAGTGACCTGGACAATTAGTGAAGGAGCTCAACTACTTCCCTTCATGTATTTTTAGGCCTTTTCTTCATCACAGTTGTGCTTCAGGGTCGATGGCCTTGTCGTAACAGCGCCCTCCTCAGACAGGCAATAATCCAATAATATTGCCTCTGTTGCTTAGTAGATTTACCAGGCTCTGCTCCAACAGGTGGGCAGACCTAGTGTTATGTAATGGCACAACAACCGTTAAAAGAACATGACATCATTTTACTGGTGTGCGGCCTCATCCTGTTTGTGTTTCTCTCACGTCAAACGCTGCACGTCAGTGACGGAGGTGAGAAACTAATAAAAGAAAAATGTTTCCACAACAAACAGGCAACATAAAAAAACAACCTGTTAAAATACAATAATAATACACACAAGACAACTCTTGTGAGTGAAGTCCGATAATAACTTTTCAGCGATTCGTCAATCTTCTGTACAAACTACTGTATTACATTGAAACAAATAAATTGGGCTTCGATGCTGCCATCTAGTGACCTACTTTTTGATGTACAGCTGTTTATACCCCAAATTATTTTTTGAGCACACATTATTCAACGAAAACCAGTTGTAGCGCTATGGATTTGATATCTAAACAAACTACTACAGATATTAGTATGAAATTAATTAAATTACCTCTAATGCTGCCATCTGTTGACTTTCTCTTTAATGTACAGTTGTTTATCCCCCAAACTATTTTTTTGGGCACATTATTTGGCAAAATCAAGGTGTTCCATTATCGATTTTTTTTTTAATCAGGTGAAAAAAACAATAACAATACTTACAGAAATAACATCTGGCCATTATTGGGCCATTATCCCTAAAAAATAGTCGAGAAAAAACCACCAGACTATAGACAGCTTTAGTATATTTTAACACAGAATCATTCATCATACTCGTAATCATTCATCATACTTTTAAGAATTAATGTTTTGGAGAAATTGTCCAGCAAATACATAGAGTATAATCATTAGAATCTATAAATCAGTTTATATATGTATATACATTTTTATTAACTTTTTTTATTTGCTGAAAGTTCACAAAGATAAAGACAAAGATGCATGATAACATCTTCCATAACACTTAAATAATTCCATAAACCCCCATTTTTTTACCCAACCAAATGCAGACTGCAACAGGAATAAACAAAAAATAAATTATTGAGTAAATAAAACAGCAAAAGAATGCCACAAGAGAATTTAAATAGTAGAAATAATGTAAAATATAGAAAAAAAATTAAAAAAATATTTAATTTAAAAAAGGGGGGTTCCAGTTTTCCATCTTTAAATGAAGATATACTCAGAATTTTCAGATTAAATTTTTTTTAAAATTTAATTCAATTTCTTGGGCCACAGTGGTGGCCTAGCGGTTAAGGTAGCAGACATGGGGCCAAAAGGCTCAAGGTTTGACTCCACCAGCTAAGAGAGTGCACTCCCCCTGACCCATAACATCCAGCGGACCCACCGTATGGTGCAGTGTGATGGTCAGGTGACGGTCATCCTGGCCGTACGACCCAGTTACAGATAAACAGATAAAGAAAAAAATGAATGAATTTTGTTTACTACTAGGAAAATAATACATTTACACTGATTTTCAAATCTGAAATGAAAGCACCCTATCACAGTAAAGGTCCTCAAATATAGAAATTTGAGAGTAAAATATTCACACATGTCCCCAATATCAGGTAACTGACTTTATACTTGTAGGGGACAACAGTTAAAAATAGCCTCACACCCCAAGACTGCGGCTCAGTCCGAGCACATACTCAAGTCCTACATCATAGGTCTGTATCCTCAACTACTCTGCAGTGAAAAGGTACGTAGCACTTGCACGGCTGGAAACCCCCCGACAGAACTGGACGACTGTTGTGAAACCTCAGTTATTGATTGACTTATTTACTGATCTTTGACGTTTCTAAGATGTTGTTTATTTTTGCATTTTTTCTTTGGGTTTTTTCTTTTTTTTGCAGCTACAGAGTAGAAATTCCTTCTTGTGCCGTCAAACGTGGTACAGATTAAGAATTTGGTCCAACATGGCTAAAAAAATGATGATTTAAACCTGTTTTATTTTACGAGTATGTTTTATTTTGGTGTCAACTGTTCGCATTTACCCAAAGGATTAGCTCCAGTAAATGTCTCTCATGTAATAATTTCAGCAACAAATGCTTTAAAGACGCGACAGGCTCTTGGGAGGATTGTGTGACCGGAGGTTTGTGTCTATTTTGGCAAAGGCACTTTAGACAAAATCACTTTCTTGCTCTCGGACGTGGAAGCGATGACAGCTTTATTGTTTCTTTTTTTAAATCATGGAACATTGCTTTAAGCCAAGTATAGTACTTTACAAATATAGTTTAAACCAAAGTACAGATATGATCAATATTAACCGTAGTGGAATAAATAACTGGGATGAGATACAATTTCTTCAACTTAGTTCAATTCCTATGAGGATTCATTAGATTATACATGTAGTGCATGTGTTAGTCAACAGCCAAAGGTCCGACTAACTGTTCGTAAACATCTCTGGACCCCGAGGGCTCAGCTCGGTGTCCTTTGCGGCAGCAGGAATGTAACAAATGCAGGTCATGGGTGAAGAAGAGCTGGTATTTTTCCAGTGTCTCTGCCACCAGCTTCACTCCTGCAGTCTTACTTATCAGGATGCATGTTTTGGAGCTTCTCCATTCTACACTTGACATCAGGCATCTGCACGTACGGTGTGTCACGATTGCACACGCCGCGGCAGGAAAACAACTTGATATCTCCTTACCGTGGCGTCTTGTGATGCGCCGCGTCGCCGGTCACCTGTGTCAGTGCTGCCGTGACGTAGGTAAATATTATTAAATATCACTGGGCAGATGATGGGACACGGCACGTGAGTTGTGTCAGTTTTAACAACAGACGAGGACTAAAATAGACAGAACAAAGTTTAATTTTCTACTTGTTCAATTTGTCCTAATTTGGGACACCAAAAGAAAACCTGATATATAATGTAAAAAAATGAAATACATTGAACCAGAAACATCAAACTCATGATGGTTATGGGCCCATGTATAGTCCAACTACCACCATGTCCTCCCTCACTGTATCCATCAATATCCTCTTTGTCTCCTACCTGGTAGCTCCATCTCTAGGATCATTC